>JANTPZ010122729.1:0-10876 GCA_025593235.1 Vachellia pachyceras | reverse complement strand
GGTTAGAAGATCAAGGTACAAAAGGAGGAGGCAAAGTATAAAAGGTAATGAACTTACTTACTTGTATGTGTGTGATGTTTATGTTGTGCATCGATTTGCTGTAGTGCTTTACTAGATTATGTGAAGCATATATGAATGAATGAAGCTCTGTTTTTATTTTTACTATGGCCATAAGTACTTTACACAAAACATTAAGCACGCAGCATTTCATTATGCGAACATGAGCCTATATAAGGCAAGCATATCATGCACTAGCATTCATCCTACATGCATTGTTTGTAATGTTTGCTACTGGGATTCTTCGAATCTCACCCTCCCCCATTAACAATTTTAGGTACAAGTGCATCAAGTGTAAGGAGAAAGTTTTGATGCATGATGCAAGAAATTGTGCATGGATCTTCACATGAGATTATGTTGTAATTATGTGGACACCCTTGGAGTGTATGTATGTAATGTAATATGTCTAATGAGCCAATGCATGTATGGATGTTATATGATAGCTAAGAACTCCTAAATGAATGATCAAATATGGTTCAAAAAGAATTAGGAGTTAAGGTCTCAAAAAGATGAAGTTTGAAAATGAGAAGTTTGACTTTTTATCAAAGTGAAGTTGGTCAAACCCCTAACTTTGGCCTGTTCCAAAACAGGGTAAATGAACTCTAATTGAGCTAACATTCTACAGAAAAATATTTGACAATGTAAGTTTTAAAACAAGCCAAAGAACAGTGGATTTGGAGTCTTGTACAGAAAGTTATGATGTTCCAAATATTGAAGAAAGTCACTGAAAAACCTGGGAAATAGAAAAATGACCAAATGAACAGTACTTTTTCATGAATTAAAATGTGTCATTTGGGAAAGCTAATGGCTCAATGTGTATTTTTCCCTTATAAAGGAACTTACAAGCTTCAAATAGAAACTGGAAGCACTCAATTTCAATTTTTCTATAATTATTTATGAATTTTCAAATTTGGCCCAAAAATCTGTGAATAGTGACGTGAATAGTAACCTTAAACTTGAAAATTTTATTTTTCACTCTTTGGTTACTCTAAGTCACTAAAGGCCTAAAGGTGCTTCCAAATAGATATTTAATGAAGCTAAAGGTAAAGATTAAGGAGTGGCACAATATGCATATGCATGTCTCATGTGCACATTCATTCCATGTATGCATTCACACTTTTTATGAAACATGTCATGCATTTTATGAAACTTGTTAGAAAGTTTTGCTATTGGGATTTCTTTGAAATCTCACTCTCACCCACTAACAATTTTTAGGTGGAAGCTCTCTCAAGGGTAAGGAGAAAGTGGTTGATGCATGAGACAAATGTTGATGTATAATGTGGTGGACTTTGTTATGAGCTTTATGTATGATGTTTTAAAGTTGTAATGTGTTATGTAATGTGACGTATAGATGTATTATGGACTATTGATAATTAGTTGATGCTTTGAGAATCCTTAATTACTTAGGTTAAAATTGTTAAGAAAGGTTTGAAAATCAAAATGACAAGTTATGAAGTTAAGTAGAGTAGAAAATTGGTCAAGTGCTATGAGTAAAATTAATCATCTTCCCTACTTTGCTTTATCGGGAAACATAGCAAATGAACTCCAAATGAGCTGAAATTTTGTGAAAAAATATTCACATTACAAGCTTTAAAAATAACAAAGATCACTGAAATTGGAGTTCTGTAAAGAAAGTTGTGACTGTCCAAAGTTGGCGAAAAATCACAGAAAAACCTGGGAAAATGAAAATTTACCATATGAACAGTACTTTTCACGAATTAATATGTACCAATACTGTTCAAATGAGTATTTTTCCCTTATAAAGGAATTTGTAAGCTTCAAATAGAAGCTAGAACCATTCAGTTTTGATTTTTCTAGAATTAGTTATGAATTTTTAAAGTTGGCCTTAAAAAGTGTGAATAGTAACTTTCTTAAAATTGAAAGTTTTCAATCTAGTCCATTTTGACAATTTGAGTTACTTGAGGCCATGAATTGGTTCCAAAGCATTCTAATGTAAGCTAAGAGGGATAAATAAGAGGTGTTACACAGGATCAGAAGGGAAATCCTGAGAAATTGCATAGGGAGAGGGAAAAACTGGAAATGGAGCGAAGGAAAGGTGATTTGGTGACATCACTATTTGTTGTTTATAATTTGCGTTTGCCATAGTGGCTGTTAAACCTCTTTTATTTAATACATCCGCTACATTTACTTTGTGAGTAGAAAAAGTAAGGTTACAAGCAGAGGCAAAGGCTGCTGAAGATGCTCGAAAGTGGGCAGAAGCAGAAGCTGCTGCAAAGGCTTGAGGAAAGAGGGAGCTTGAGAGAGAAGCTACGCGGCAGCATTGATAAAGGTAAATAAGGAGAATATATGTTGTTCATATTTGCTCATCAACCTGTTTTGCTCGTTATTTTATTGAAGCTTGTTCTGGAATGTTATGCAGGTTGAGAAGTCTGTTGAAGTTGTGGAGAGTTCCCAGATTCTTAAAGACTTGGAAATTGTTGGCCTTTTCTTATTATTTTTTTTGTTTCCATGTTTTGGGATTTTCATGGCTGATCTGGGCTAAAATAGCATGATCCATTCGTGAAAAAACAAGAACAACACCAAAGAGGAGCAGCTGATGGCATTGCTATGACTAATATGTCAATTTCCAAAGCTGTTAGCCCTACTGGAGGTGGTGCACTGTAAGTTTATTTGTTAATAAGCTTAAGTAATAATAGTATATATTTTCACTGATAAAAACAATTGGAATGAAAATCTGTAACGCACTTCAACACTTTGATTAATTTGTTTTTTCCTCTCTCCAATGCCTAAAATTTTGAAACTTGTTGTTTATTAATCATACATAATCTTGTTCAAATGCAGATTAATTTGGAGTTTTACCCCTTGGTCCCTGAGCTTTCGTGTTAACCTAATGTGATCCAATGTCAGTTTTTCCACTATTAACTTCATCCCTTATCTTCCTTTGTTGTTGATTTGACTTTTTTTTTGGAGCAATATGAAATACTTGAGCAAATTGAAATAATGAATGCAACTTGTAAGACTAGGCTGATCTGTTCATGTGATCTTTGGGGACACTTCTGTGAAGATTTAGGATCAAATTGGGATTGCAAATTGGAAACTGCTTATCAATCTTACAATATATAATGTATTCTATATATTGGACTAATCAAATGGTTGTAGATTTGATTTCTAGGTTCACCTGTTTTTTTCAGTTCTTTGTATTTTTAGTTGGCTGGTGAATTAATGAGTCTGTCCTTTTCTTATTTATTTGTTTTCTTGAAAGTAACAACTTATTCTACTTTATGCTAATACTGAGCATGATTGATGATATCTTTTTAACTTCAAAAAAAAGTTATGATTGTCACTGGTGATAGTGACCGACTTGTTCCTTCATGGAATGCTGAGAGACTTGCACGAGTGATTCCAGGATCAACTCTTAAAGTAATTAAGCAATGTGGCCATTTGCCCCTCGAAGAAAAAGTTGAGGAGTTCATTGGTGCAGTGGAGAAATTCCTGCAAAGATTAGTTGCTAATTCAAATTAGCAAAACCTGCAATCTGTAAAATGAAGTTTCTCCCTCTCAAGCTTCAATCTCACTTCATTGAAGATCTATACAAGGTTGGACAACAAAGCAGATTGATTATGCCATTTGATCGCAGTAAACTCATTGAATTAATATGTTATGAATATGATAACTGCTCATACTAAATCCAGTAATCATGATGATCTCTGTACAGTTATTGATAAGTTTGGGTTGTGGAAATGATCTAAGTATATTTTCACACATTATTTTATATATATTTGAGGAATTTTGACACATTTTATGGACTAAAATACATGATTAAGCAATAAGTTGGAATAAGAATATTTGCATCGGATTAAATTAAATTTAGGGTAAAATAATCTTAAATTGATAATTTATTCATGTAACATTTCCTTGGCCTTTTGATATTATTGTTGCTTAATTATGGCATTGCAGGTACTTATGGGGAATTTGGCAATTTCAAATATAAAAAAAAAGGAGAAAATAAAAGGGCTGAAGGCTAGATGACACGCGGCGGAATCATTGAGACAACCCTAATTTTGGAAACCCTCGTTGAGATTCCCATTAAATTCATAGCCGGCAATCATTCTAAAAGAACACACACGACGCTACGAGACAAAAAAAGGGGGGCGGCGACTTCTCCTTCTTCATTATTCCCTCAGCAACACAGCAGCCACTTTCTACCATTCCATCTCCATTCATTCTCTGTTCTCTCACTTCATTCTTCTTGGTAGCACCAGACGCACGAGCACAAGGAAGGGGGAATTCTTCTCAACAACACACACCACTACAGGACAAAATAGGGGTCATCATCATCATCCATTGACTAGATACGTGAGCCCTTATTTTCCCTTTCTCCTCAACCATTAATCAGCCACCAATATTGGATTGGAAAATCCTCTCTGCCTCTTATTGTTCATGTCATCCACTCTCCCATCACGATCGCCACAGCCACACTGCCACTTGATTCCTTCATTCACGACGAGACCCACGCCGCCGAGGGGAAAGCCATCATCTCTCCCCATTCCTCAACCCATCGATGCCGCCACCATCAATTTTCAGATTTTATTCCAATTTCTTGATTCCTTTTATGGCTGTGCATATGGAATTTATTGGAGTTGAATCTCAAGCAATGTGTGGCTAATTTCCCTTTGTGTCTTGGTGATGGAGTTATTGATCTGAGTTCACTGATTCACATAGGGGAGTTTTTCTATCTTTCCATTAGTCTAAAATTATGTATTTAGATTTCCTAGTTATAGGGATGATTGTATATAATTTTGGAACTGAGATGGATGTTTGTTTGCCTCTGTTTGGATTGATTTTCATAATTAATTTTGGATTATGCATTATGAAACAAATATTTGTTGATTTCTTGAGAGCATTAATTTAATTATGTTAATTAGCGTGCTATTGTCTAGTTATTATGATTATTTGATGCTTTGGAACGGCTGTTTAACATTCCATATTAAAAGACTCATATTGCATTATTCCGATTTTAATTGTGCATTAAACGGTTTTTAACAATACATCAATAAGTAATGGTTAGCTATGTTCGTAGGAGTTATTATCAATTGAAAATATTGGACTTAAGTGTTATCTTGAGGTTTTACTAAGTGTTTAATGAATTTATAACTCTCACAATTATTTTTGAGCGAGGAAGGTCATATCTCTATCACCAAGGGCATTCATCATTTCTGAAAACCAAAAATAATTCATTAGTTTAAAGTTACTTTAGAAAATCATTTCATAAAAACCCATTTCTTCCAACCATATTTTAGCACTTAGTTTAACTTAGGGAATTGAAAAAAAGGCTCCTTGATAAGAGAACGATCCTAGGGTTAGTGCACTATATTGCATTAGTTTTAGGTAATTTTTGATTGGGTCTTGAGACGACTAGAGACCGTGAGAATCAGGAAACTTGGGTATAAGGCCAAAAAAAGTCATCATGGAGAAATATGAAATACTTGAGAAAATTGAAAAAGGTGCTTTTGGTTCTACTCTTCTTGTGAAGCATAAGAACGAGAAGTGAAAATGAAACATTGCCTCCCATTCTTCAGCAATTGTTTTGAAAAAGAAAAATATCTTTGCCTAAATTTATTAATAGTGACATTATTTGATTCCTTCAAGAAATTAATTTGTTTATAAATTTTTGTTTATAATAGGATTGAATTATATTTATTTACCAAACCAGTGTCTTCATGTGGTTGACACTCTTGATGGGCACTTATTCCCTTGCTTTTTTGGTGTCCAAGGAGCACTTAATGGTCACTTTCAGAATTGGCCCTGCCCTCAAGGTATGCCATATTGTCATTTAGTTATACTTATCACTGATCAGTTTATATTTTTAGTAAAGGTGTAAATTGTTTTCTTGGTTCCGCTTTCTCGCCTTTACAAGGGGGTCAGGTTGTATCTGTTGAACCCTTTTTGCTAATCTAGAAGACCTGTAGTGTGTTCTCAGCTGTTGTATATTTTGCCTACAACTTTACCTAATATATAATTCGAAGTTGATTTAATACTCATCATTTTGTGCCCTCTTCATAAAAAATTAGAGGAAATTCAATTTTGGATAGCCTATTAAGCAGTCTTTTGAGTTTTCCTATGGTCCAGAGTTTTTAGTGAAGCTAATAAATAGGTTAATCCCAGTCCAAAACCGTCTACAACAACTTAGATGGATAGATTCTATTGACCTTTGCTTATATATGTTTGAAAATGTCTGTCAATGTGGTGTCTCCTGGAAAGATTGAAGGTTTGTCGAAATTCCACGATGGTTTCAAGGCCTTCCTTCCTTGGTTCTTTCCTTTTGTATTTTGGTGAATTGCCGAGTATCGGGGTTTTGATTGCTATATTTGTTGCATGCCTGACAAGCAGTAGTATTCTTGAGCCATATCTTCTCTGAACCTTGGATCCTTCGTTTCGTGCATTAACATCACTTGTGCCTTTAATTGTGCAGTTTGCCGCAAAGTTTAGTTTGTTTTGCTTTTCTGGATTCCATTTCTAAGTGGTTTCTGGTATGAACACAGATTGTTGCATGGTTTGTGGCTGCTCTGGTGATAATGATCAACGGCTATCTTATGCTAGAATTCTTCAACTCTAAGATCAATGGAGTAACCTTTGGTGTTGTTGTGTACACTTTTACGGCTGCATATGTTGCATTCATACTTTACCTTGTCTCAAGGGCCATCACCTTTTCACCCAAGCAGTGGCACCTAATGTTTATGTGTTTTTCAGTTTTCCAATGTAATCTCGAATTTTATTGTACAAAGGACATACAAACCTGCATCAGTATTTGAGTGAAATCTTGGTAGCAATGATATTCAAACGCACAAGTAATAGTTCTTCTTTCATTCTTACAAAATGGTGATGTATAACAATGAAGGGAGAAGGAGACAGAGAGGGAGAAAAGGAAGGATACATTAGAATTCTGTATTTTTTTTAAGTTAAAGACTTTTATCATACATTAGAATGTGTGCTTCAGGTTACAGATATTATGTACTTGATATTACAATTTAAAATTTGTTTTTTTGGGTCAATTGTGTAATTAAACAAAATTTGTTTATAAAATATTTTTGTAAATGCGTAGTTGATTCATATTTAAAATCAGTGAAGCATTTAGCGATGTTATTGTCAAATCCACATAATTGTCCATTTCGCGATGAAATTGTCAAATTTAGCGATGAAATATAGGAATTGTTAAATTTAACAATAGAATATAATTATTTAGCGACAGAATTGTCAAATTTAGCGATGGAATATAACCTATTTAGCGACGGAATTGTCAAATTTAGCGACGAAATATAACCTATTTAATAATGGAATTGTCAAATTTAGCGACGGAATTTTCCCTCTCTAAATCCGTTGCTAAATTAGCGACGGAAAGATCTGTCGCTAATTTCCTCGCTAATTAGCGACGAATTTAGCGAGGGAAAATTCCATCGCTAATTTAGAGAGGGAATTTTCCCTTGCTAAATCCGTCGCTAATTAGCGAGGGAAAACTGTGTCGCTAAATAATCCATTGTTAATTCCGTCACTAAATTTAGCGACCTTCGTTTTAGCGACGGACTTTTTTCGTAGCTAAATCTGCTTTTTCCGTCGCCAGTAGTGTTCTTACCCTGTGAGTTCTTGAAATTTTTCTCTTCATACTCCAAAAAGGGCTTCTTCTTTGGCTCCTCTTTGCTGTCCAAGACCGTGCAGAAAATGGGAGGAAGAAGAGGAAATTTTGTGTTTAATAATTCTCTCATAAAAGAATGAATGGCCAAGATTTGATCTTGATTAATGAAGTGATCTAAAGGCAACAATTTCACCACCTTTCAACCACTTGCTTGACTCACATTGGTTGCCATAAAGGTGTCATAATTGAGGCTAAAAATCTGGTTGGGGGTTTGGTTACACTAACCAAACCGATTGCTAATTGGTCACTTCAACCGATTACAACTTTTATCGGTAAACATAGTTTTATTCCGGTAAATTTTTCTTCACTTTCCTAGAGATCTTTTATTTCTCTTTTAATCTCCATAATTCATTTACTAATATGGCAAAATATTTATCTAAAAATGCCTCTGAAATTCGTCCAAAATTAACATAGTAATTTTATCCTGTCAAAACCCCTGAAAAACGTACTTTTGAAGGGCAAAATATTCTTAGGGCATTAAAAATTACTAAAATTTTTATTAATATTCTATTTCTTTCCTCAATTTTCCCTCCATATTGTCTGGAATTAATTTTTGAATAAAATTATACCTTTAGGGTTTTTGGGTCTTTTCCCTCTGTTATGGAAATTCGCCTTTATCGTATACTGGGCAATAATTTTATTAATTATTATAAAATTCGTTTTATTTTTCTATGCCCTGAGCTCAACTAATTGAGGTCTCTTGATACCTCAAATAATTATGTTTGGCCGATTTACCTTCAAAATTCTCTAAACAGAGATCTAGGCTAAATTTTGACAATATGTCAAATCTCAGTTAATTGGTGAGTTCTGCCCGATCTTTTGGACATCTGTGAATTTTTTTGATATTTTAGTCAACAATTGACTTTTGACTTTGACTTTGACTACTGACCAAAATGCCCTTACACTTTCTCTTATTTACCAAATTACCCCTGCTTTCACTAATCTTTCAAAATTCCAAAACTTTTATACCCTTAATTTTTTTGTGTGATGACATTTGAGTCCTTCCCCCATCCTTACACTACTCCAGGGTGAGCACGCTTAATTGCGGAATTCTTATAAAATTTCACCCGCTAGGCCATGTCTGACTTTGGGTTTTCTAACCCATCGGCATCATCTTTTTCCGTGCTTTCTATTTGTGGGCTCTAACTCAACTTTTTACTACTGGTTTGGTCCTTTTATCCAATGACCATATTGTCCTTGGTCTTTATACTTAATTAATGATATTTATGTCATTGGCTTATATATTTAGAAATTGCAAAGCCTTAGGACTAACTTACCCAAAGTCTTTATGCTCCAATGGCTTCCTCTCTTCCTGTACTTTATTTCTCTGGGCCTTTTCTCATCTCATAGCTATCAGTTTGACCTCTATTTCAATTTACAGAAAAGGATAGATATTACACTACCGGCAGTGATGCTCCGAGGGGGTGGTCTTTATCCTTTTTTTTTTTTTAAGATGAAGCATTTTTGTAAAAGTATCAACATTTCAAAATGACAAAATGCTACGCTCTCACTAATTTATCCTTTTGCATATTCACAGGACTAATTTGAAATTATGGAATTCAATAGGCAGTTTTAGGTATTTTCTTTAAAAAAAATTTGACGATTCAAATTTAATATTTTGTAAAATTATTTTATACATAAATACATAAATTTGAAATGTCAAAATTTAATATGCACAGTTCATGATTATAATACATAGTTTTTTGACAAAAGTAATTTATAAGTAATAGTATAATAATGGTTTTATAAAATAATAACCCCGAAATTTTTATTTCTTGATCTAAAGGTGCACATGAAATACTAAGAAAATACCCTTGGCCGAAAACAAAAGAAATGCTAAGAAAATGAGGGGATATGCTTCCCTCCTACTACTATTATTGATATTTTGAGAGAAGGAAAGGTCAGACATCATTGTTGAGTCATTAAAGAGATGATATAAACCTACAGGATAGAAATGGCCGAGAAAGGCATGGGAAACACAGTGTCGTTTCTTCTTCTTTGTTTTTTTATCATAACAATGTCTTTTCTAACATTTTGGGTAGAATGAAGAAATCTTATGATTTGCAAGAGACAAGTTGAGATATATTGGTTAATCGTTAATAAATAATAATTAATTTTTCAAGGATACAATGCAGCCAAATTTTATATTACAGTTTCATCATCGTCCACGTGACACTACAATAGAGAGAGACAATGACACATGATAAACACTGAAATAGGGTATTGATGTATAATTTTTCTAAAAATGAGCTAATTTCACAACAATCCCTAGAACGCTTTCTACAACAATTTTTTGTTGTCACATTACCATACAGTCCTTTTCCATGATAAGTAGAAAGTAGTTATCTTGATTGAACTTGTAATATCTTAGTGATAGTTGATGAAGTTACTGCTCGTCATATACTTAATAAACCACTCTTTTTAGGATTTCCAAATATTGAGTATCTCAAAATCACAAGGTTAGAATGTATTTTTGTTTATTTATTAAGGCGTAGTTAACACAAAGTTAGGTTATTTATAGATATTTAGTTTTGTTTATTTGTTAAGCCAATAATAAGTCTATAACAAAATTATTTGCAAAAAATGTAATATAATAATTAATAGTACATAACTTATAAAATAAAAAAATATTGTAACAATTTTTCCATATTATAACCTCATATATTCATGTGGCTAAAACACATCGATATGTGTGTTGTATGTATTTGTGTTTTATTTGAAGTTTATCGCATATGTATAATCTTGATGTGATTTTTAAATTAGTTTGGTAGTATCAAAATTAAGCGGGGAGAATATGTTAAATTTTATACAGAAAGAGTAGAATTATAATGGTTGGAAATAAAAAAAATGTCATAAAATCAATAAACAAAATACGGTTAAATTTTGTGACTTTGATAGGCTTATTATTCAATAAAAAATGATGATAAATTAATTAATTAATTAATGTTGGATAGATTGTTATGAATTCGATTTATTTAATTATTCTGAACTTAAAATTTAAATTAATTTGAATTATTTTAGATAAATCTTGATTATTTCATGAAATAAAAGGAAAATTATAGGATGTGGCAGGCGAGAATGTTCAAGGTTTAGTTACGTATAATTTAATGTTTGTAAATTTATATCTTAGTATTTGACCCTTCTAAATAGTTATTATTTTTAAGGTCC
>JANTPZ010122728.1:0-20464 GCA_025593235.1 Vachellia pachyceras | reverse complement strand
ATAAAAATTCTTCATTCATTGGTCATTGTGCAATGTCAAGGCCCTTTCAGAACTGAAGGGTTGAAAACTCTCTGTTAAGCTTTGTGAAAAGGGGTCAAGAAGGTTTTTGCCATAGCCAACCTGTTATCCCATCTGCAAGGCCACAAGACGAGGTATGGGTTGGCATTTCCTCTTCTCTTTTGTATGTTTTGAGTTTGGGCTTGGATGGTCGCTCCAAAGTTATTATTGCAAAATTCTCACATTCTTCCCGCGGAGCACAATTTTGTACTTACGCCAATGGTGGAAATTCTGTTATATTCAAATTCCATGATACGATAGTTTTTTCAACCATAGTTGTGAATTCTTTTATACAAGTGCCTTCCATAGTTGGTGCACTTGGTCCCTAGGTAGAGGTGGTAAAACGGATTGCCACTTTGTGGCGGGTTGGGCTGGCTTTTAGCCAGCCCGCTAGGGGGGCGGGTTGTCTTAACCCGCCCCGCCTAGCCCGCGGGTTGGCGGGCCAGCCCGCCTAACCCACCCTTTTATTTTTTTTTAAAAAAATTATTTTATATGTATTTTTTTTGCTTTTTTTCGATCCCAATATTTTTTACAAAAGAAAAAGTAATATTAAATGCTATTTTAAAAAAATTATTGAACACTTATTGATAGGATTGGAAAGAGAAACATGAAATTATGCAATCTTATAGAAAAAAATTGAGTAAAAATTTTAAAAATATTAATTTTATAAATAAAAAAATAATTTTTACCATGTTGGCGGGCTCGGGATGGGATTCCCGAGCCCGCCAACAGAGAAAAGGTTGGCGGGCTGGCCCGCACCAGCCCGTCAATCCGTGGGCTTGTCCGCTTTCTCACCTCTATTCTAGGCACTAGGCCCTACCGGTGAAACTGATTTCGTTTGATGCTTAGCTGTCGCATGATTACTCGTGCAGTATTATCTCACCCACTTCCGTGCTGCCCCCATGCTTCAGTCTCTGACTCTGCACTAATGCGGGTGACCCACAAAATACACATTTTCTATGGGCATGTTGATTCACGAGATAAAACTTTTTTAATATATTTTAATATATTTATTTTGTAAATTATAAATCATATTGAAAAAAATAATTTTTACAGTTAATTCAAACAAGTAGATAGTCCTGAAAAAGCAAGAGAGAATCGGAATTTTCAGTGGTACACCCTTTTGGGGAAAAAGAAAATTTGTTGAGAAAAAGTTAAGAGAAGCTTAAGGTAGGGGTGAAAATAGGTCATATCCCTATCAGGTGGTTTATGGTCTGGCATGTTTAGGGTATGGCCTGATCTGTTTAGGTTAAGGTTATTTAAAGGCTTAATTGTATAAATAGTCTAGGTCTATTTTTTTTGAAGCTTTAAAGGCTTAATTGTATAAATAGGCTAGGTTTATTTTTTGAAGCTTGGCCTGTAAACCTTTAAACTGATCTGTTTGTATATAAAATGAATATAATTTTTTTTATATGATGCAAAAAACACTTTTTGTATTTTTTAATCCTAATTTTTATATTAAAAACTTACATATAATAAGTATAATAGGTTTAAAGCCTACATTGAAGCATATTTAAAGGTGTATAATAGTATGTACAAAGCCTAATTTGAGGCATTTTTAGTTGTCTACATTATATACAAGCCTCGAAAAAAGTTTCAGGCAAGCTCATGCTCATGTCTTCATTACAGACTTAGACCTATTTAATGAAAGTCTGACCTGATCTATTTCCATGGCTCACCGAGGAAGATTAATCACCGTTAAAAGCGTGGGTAAGAGCAGTTGTGGTTAGCCTTCTTTTCATATGTTACTTTCTAGTCTGCAGAGCAGGAACGACACAGCCAGTGTTCCTGTCCTCAGGGCCATGCCTCTTTGTATTTTGTCATTAATGAACAGTTTATGGTACTCGCATGTGGGGGACCTTCGTTACCTATAGTTATGGTAGTGAAAACGACTTCTAGCCAATTTGGTGACCTTTCCTTGGTCACACGAAATTGAATGAATGAATTGCTTTAATTGCCACTGGTGATTAATATTTCATTTGAATTTATATTGATTCCCTTAGCACACTGCTTTTGGGTTAACATGCATTTTCAATTTGTACTTCTGAATTTGAAGACGGAGCACGGATCGTGGAAGTTAACCCATTTTTCCTACCACATCAAGTTGCCTGAATCAGACAAAAAGGGAGAGTAGGTGCTATGCACAGAGTTTATTGGGGGTCTAACCTATATTATTGTTGTCAAAAAAAAATATAATAAACAGGCATTTTATATAATTCTATATCATACCATATCCTTAAAGAAGGTCTTATACAGCACTTATTTATCTAAAGGATGAAGAATTTGGCAAACTTACATAAATACTCGGAACAAATATGTAATTATTTGCCCAATTGGATTGTACTCATTTAACTAGCAATTCTGGATGGGGACTAATGGCATCTTCCCCCCGTATACCTCTGGAAGATGATCCTCCTCTATATCTTCCAGCAATCTTGACTGTAATTTACTGTTCTCCACAAACACAATCTGTGCACACATCGTTCAACCATAAAAATGCATCCTTGAAACATATCACATCCACGCTCGTCCGCGTGTCGCAAATTTAAAACGAAAAAGAAAATTGTCACCTTCTCCTTGGTCTTCTTGTCAATGAAAGGGCAAACAATCTTCCATGCGGTCATAAATATGGAAGGTGCGTTCACAATGAACAACTTCCCCAGCCGTTCTGGGTAATAATCCTGCAACCACAAGAAACCCATCATAAAATACTAAGATGTTATTCTCTCTCTTTTTTTTTTGAGCGAAAAGCAAAATGGAAATATAAAATTATAATGTTTTACAGTGGCAGAAGAAAATAAAACCAATACATGAGTTAGTAAAATGATACAAAAAAAAGATGGATGAGCAGTAAAAACATCAATTTTTGAGTAAGCGGGAACTAGAAGCCTGATGTCTTGCCATACTGCAGATTCGTTTGAGCACCATGATTGATCCAGAGAAACTATTATAAGGTATTATTCCTGATCAAGATCGAAGTTGATAAGATAACATGCTCATTTTAATATAATTTTACTGTCTTGTTGAACTGCTTGTTATTTTACCTATAAAGAGTGTAAGGAAGAAATGATTTAAACTCTTGCCTGCAAAATTTTTAGGGCACTAAGATAACCACGAATATCACAGTTTGAGTATCCCCATCCTTTAAGATCTCCTATACCCACGAACTTCTCTTCGCCTGGCGGCATCCTGAGACACACCAAATGGTATTTTACTTCAAAAAGTTTCAAACTTGTGCTGTTTTCACAGTCCTAAGTACAGGTTCAGCATCATTACAACATAGGGAAAAAGGAATTACCTTGAACATAGTTTATCAAGAGAGTACACTACAAACCCTGTAAACGCAAATTTAGTTTGTAAGAATTGGATTCTGGTGAGTCAGATTTATAACTGTTGATGAACTATTATTAAAAACCTACGTTTGAATTCGTCCAGACCACCAACTTTGTTTTGGAAGTGTCTGGCACCGAAGACAATTGTTATTGGACGTCCTTTCTTGTCGACTCCCTGCATGAACATCTTGTTCTGGGCAAGTTCATTTGGAATCTCTGATAGAGAAATAGAATCATTTGGAACAAATGTACGCCTCCATTTCAAGAACTCAAGGAACATTGCTGAAGCCTTTTCTATATCCAGTTCACGAGCGCGCAAGAATCTTCTCATCGTCAAATCATCATAGTCCTGAAATATTACCACTTGACCTCAACGTAAGATAATGAACAACATCATCTCTCAGAATCATGGGTATTGACGATGTTGGGTAAAGCTGCAGGTATAGTCCATAGTCCAAAATAGAAGGAAGGTGAGTATGACGAAGGTAAAGCAAAACACGGAGCCCTCAAGTCAAGAGGCCAAAGAATCACTTCGAGATCTGAGTCTATAGCAAAGCAAATTTGTATTCTCACAAGTCTCAGAGAGATCTAAGTCTAACCATTGGAGGAGGAAGAAAAAATTAACTGAAAGTCATTCCTAGTAATTCGGCACTTCATTTTAACTTTTGTAATTTACTATTGTCTTTTAGCTTCATGATCTTATGAAAACTGCAATGGAGGGTAGCCAGAAAAAAATCAAGGAACGAAGAATATAAGGGGCAAAATAGACATGGAGTGAAAACGATTACCTTAGCACAGAGATCCTTAGACTCGACAAAAGCTCTGATGACAGGAATCCTGGACATCTCTGTATCGGAGATGTTCTTATGGTCAATGTCTTCCTCTAAAGCCATTGTTACTGCTACTGTTGTCTGTTGCTGCTTTTCGCTGCACGTTAATGGCCGAATCTCTATTTGAATTCTTCTATACACGTCCCAGAACTCAACTTCACGTACGTTCCTTGAATATCCTTTTCTTCCATCATTTTTGTATCAACTAGATGTCACCGCTATCCTAATTCTGTGCTTCTTCATTTAATGCTACCGCTCCACTCCTGCTCTTTATGGCAACTTACTTCGCAGATTTTGTGTTATTTGCATAAACCTGATTAAGAATTGCTCAAATTTTTAGGACTTATGATCCGACCTAAAACTTCTAGTTTGTGTGACCATAATGGGACAAATTAAATTGTAGCTGAACTACTTGTTAGTCTCTGATGTGATCTTTTGAGATCTCAGCACTAACTCAGTTAAGAAGAGATGGTGAGCCATCAAGGTTGCGTGATATAATATTAGATGATAAATAAATGCAGCATGATTTGTACTACTTGCAGCATCCATCCATTACGGCTACTCAAACCTGTAAAAACGTTTCTGCGAAAAGTGTCTATAATGTAAATATTTCTTTATTTTGACACCTTTGCCTTCTCTCATTTCGGTTCTCATTTATTTTTTGGAGTATCGTTTCTCATTCACCTTGTGCTTTTAATCATTAGTTAATAAATTTTACATTTTATTACATTTGTAATCCAAGATATATGAGTATTATATTTTTATCAAAATTATTTTTTAAGATTCTATTTTTTCCTCCTTCTGGAACTAACAAGGCAAGCGGACGTTCTATTCAAAATGGAAGGGACATTTCATTCAAGAAATAAATGAGCGGCGGTGAATACATCAAGGGACCATAGTAGCAATGTAGAATGCCCCATGTGACATGAAACTGATATATCAACCCTGCCTACCAAATTAATGAGGGGCCATGGATTTGTAGTTGGATAATTGCTCATAAGGATTTGTTTCCCCTCTTTTATATAACAAATTATTAATTAAAAAGACCTTATATTTTTAAAATTATCGTTTGGTACGCAGAATTGATTTTGATGGAAATTGAAATGGATATGGATATGGAGATGGATATGAAAATGGATATGAGTTTTAAAATTATGTTTGGTATGTCATGGAAATGAAGATGGAATCCATACCTTTTTTTTATGAATGTTGATTTTTTTTTTGAAATGTAACAAAAAAGACTATTTTGCATAAGGGAGGATATTTTGGTCCAAAAAAATTGGACTCCATGGAACCCAAATGAATTCCATAGGTTTGAGTATGGAATTGAAATTGGGTATTTAGGTGGAATTGAATTTCACATAGAATTGTAATTCCATCATACTAAATATGCCAACATCATGAAATTCAATTCTAATTCCATTTCCACCATACCAAACGAGGCATAAGATCCTTCTATTTGAAATGAGAGTGAAATGAAAACAACAAGCATTAAATCTTCTGAAAGAAGTTTTAACTGTTTAAACACGATGCCCGAGTTCAAAATCATTGTTTGTTTATCACATTGAAACCGCGTTGTACACAGATCGAGACAAAACTCTTCTCACATACTTACTTTAACTTGTGTAAAATCACTCTCCCAACAGATTCTCAAACACCCACTATGTGCGTGTTTGGGTTAGCGGCAAGGCAGCCCAAAAGTGGCTTTTTGGCCCAAAAGTGCGATTGGATCCAAGCTTCATCGTCTGGCTGGGCGGCATCATAGAAGGGCGTCGAAGCTGGAAGGAGCTTCTCGGCAGAAGCTAGCGGAGTGAGCGGCTGGCGAAAAAGCACTTGTCTCAGTCGGCGACAAGCTAGCGGACATCATCGTATGGCAACAGCCTGATTTGAGGATTTTCACGAAGTTCGGACATGGAGATGGATCCGTCAAAGCACTTGTCTCAGTCGGCGACAAGGTTTTCATGGCGCATTTGGATAGCAGAATCAGGGTCTGGAAGGTTTCCAGAAGCTCCGAGAATGTGTTCAGACTTACTGATTCGTTGCCTACAACGAAGGATTATTTGGGGTGGTTCATGAAACAGAGCAACTACATCCAAACTCGAAGGCACCACAAGAAGCTCTGGATCGAACATGCTGATAGCATCTCATGCTTAACAGTTTGTAATGGCTTAATCTACTCTGGTTCATGGGATAAGACAGTAAAGGTATGGAGACTCTCAGATTTAAAGTGCTTAGAATCCATTAAGGCTCACGAAGATGCCATCCATGGCTTGGTTTCTTGTAAAGGGGTTGTGTATTCTGCTTCAGCGGATGGAAAGATCAAAGCTTGGACACAAGGGAAAGAGAAGGGAACACATTGTTTAAAAGGGATTCTAGAGGGTCACAAAGATGTTTCATTCAATTCTGTGCTTGTTTCTGATGATGGGAAGTGGGTTTATGGAGGACGATCAGATGGGTATATAATGGGATGGGAAAGCAATAAGAACGATAATAACGGTAACTGGAGCTTAGTTTTTGAAATAAAAGCACATGAAATGGCTGTGTTGTCTATGTGTTTAATGGGTGAGTTTCTGTTTAGTGGATCAGCAGATAAGAGTACAGTTGTTTGGAGGAGAGAGGCATTTGGGAAGCTTTGTAAATTAGAGATCATAAATGGCCATGAAGGACCAGTGAAGTGTTTGCAGGCAAATTTCGACATAATTGGAGGTGGGTTTTTGCTCTATAGTGGAAGTCTTGATAAAAGCTTGAGGGTTTGGTGGGTTCCTAAGTACAGAGATGATGATCCTAACATACTGAGTCGTCGTCACCAAATTTAACAGCATCTTCAACACATATGCAGCGTATTTGTAATTCAATTAGAGATCAAATTGTAGAGACTTTATGATTAAATTAATTATTTCATATTACTGGTTAGATGAACAATTGTATGATGCAATTATTTGTGTGGTGTTAGTAGTTACTTGAAAGAAATTTTCTTTTTTTTCTTAATATTTAATGTACATATATTTTCAATTACTCTATTTCTTATTTTGTATTATTTTCTTTATCCTCAGAATTATCACAAATAGTTAAAACAAAATATATGAATATATAAATATATAATTTATCACTAAAAATTACTTCTCAAAAGTTTATCCAAACGGTTTCATCTTTTAAAAAAAAGTTACTTTTCAAACGCTTATCCAAACATAAATCACGTTTCACTTTTCACTTCTACTCAGAATTCCTTTTCCAAAATAACTTCTACTAAAAAATCACTTTTTCCACCGCTTATCCAAACGGTGCCTATATGTGTTGCCATAGAATCCATTTTCAAGAGAGAGATATACACGGAGAGCATATTTGCTCCTTTTCATTTTTCTCACATTTTTCTTATAATTATATCTCCACCTTTAGATAAGACAATGGATGACTTAGATTTAATATTTTAGAAAAAATATTACTATAATAATTTGTAAGTTAAAATTTTATTATCTCATATATACTAGAGTTATAAATCATTTAGATCATATTTTGATAGGTTAAATTTATTTATATTATAATAATAGTTTTATAAAATACAAAATTTGGATCATTCATTTCAAAATAAAAAACTAAGGGTATAGATGAAATTTCGAGAAAAAAATGAGAAAATGAAAATGAGAGAAATCAAATCCATATACACAACCAGGGCCTACACCATAATTGGTGTGGAATGGATGGGTGTTTGACAAGTGTGTGGGCGAGTAGGTGTTAAATTATCTAAATATTAAAAAAGAGAAAAGAAAACGATTGCATCTTAAAAGGGCGTGGCGTGGTTGAATAATAATAATTTTTTTTTTACAAAAAAAGAGGGATCAGAATGAATCAGGCATTGATTTTTTTTAGTGGGGAGATTTTTAGGAAAGGGGTTGGGCTCACCCACGATCCAAGGACAAGGCCCCTAACTCATGATCTACTGAGGCTTGTCCATGTGATCACGGGAGCAAGCCAAGCAAGCCCTTTGATCTGGGTACACAGGTAGGTCAACCCAGTTTCACTTAGCTATAGAGAATTAGGCATTGATTTTTGAATGAAGATTTCAGTTGCCATCAAAACCAAAGTGGAGAACTAGGCTCTTGTATGAAAGATGCAGGGATGCCTCTCTGCAACCCTACACAAAATAAAAGTTATCCTACATTCTGACCATAAAATGAACACATACACCAAAGGACAAGGCAACCATTTACTTCCCTAAACAATCAATCATTCTCTACATACATGCAGAATCTAAATCAGTGAGCTCCATCAACTTTCCAGCTCAAAACTGGCCACCCAGGACATGAGCTATTCAACTGTATGATATCATACCCCTCAACATGTGACAAGCAAGATCAGTCCGTCTATGTACGATGGACCAAACCGTGGGCAGCCAATGAAGTTGATGAACAAAATTAGTAGTAACAGCAAGTCGTGCCAGAAACTATGATCTCACTGTCCTAATTTCCCACTTGAAAGCCTCTTTTCCTGCAGCCTTACCTTGTCACGAAGTTCTTCGATGGTATCAGATGCCTCCTGCAGTGGAAAGACAGGTCAAACAAGATCTCATCATGTAGAATTGGGATATTTCTTTTTCCTGGATGAAAAAGAATTAGGACAGAAGAGTGGGAAGGTTAAACCTGTAGCTTCTTCCCCAATTTTTCTCTCCTCAGCATCTCGTCGATCCCTTTCTTCAGTGAATACTTCAACTATAGTTTCTTGTTCCTTGTTCAATTCTTCAATCGTCTTCTCTGCAGCCTGGAGCTGGAAATATAACATTCAAGAGATATTAAGAAATAAGCAGGTTGTGTCAGAAAAATCAATAAAATCAATGTCTTCATATGGTCGCAGCTCAACCTGAGCTTCAAGAGATTTGCACTTGTCCCTTTCATGCTGCAAATCCCGCTTAATTCTTCCATAATTTCTTCCTCCATCCCACTTAATCTACAACACAAAAATTGAAAATTATAAGAATCATGTCCAGCAAAGACCAAAACAAACAGCCAAGCATATTTCAAAAATTCCAGATACCTTTCCTTCAAGTCTCGATTCACTTCTTTCAACTGCTCCAAAGAGCATAGATCAGAATCAGAAATTGGAGAATGGCCTTCACTAACATCTTTTCCCTGCAACCCAAACACAATAGGCACTGTTATGAGTTTTACCCCCCAATCCAAAATATTCAAAATTGATTCATGGATGGTCATGGTCCAAGATGTTGTGCTATATGGGCACTGCTTATACAGGAAACTGTTCTATGTGTACACTGAACTTGATGCAGAATTGTATACATGCTAAATATAATTACTCTCTTAATTGAGGCATGATTTTAATTCATAACAATCTTGCTTGTCATTATTATTGTTGTGTAACTTACTATTGAGTTTCTATGAAATCTCGTTATATCCGATTACTATGATCATCAAAGGGCAAGAACTTCAAAAGGAAAGGAGAAGATGGTCCGATCATCACTTGAGACTTGTTGGTCCTTGGAATCCATATTTATGTAAATATAGGTTCTGTATACTGTAGTAGAACAGTAACTGTGTAGCTTTAAGAGTATTTTATGTACTTAGACATAACATTTTATATGCTTAAAGTTGACATGATAAGCTTTAAGCATATATGTAATATATCTCATTTGGAAGAGTATACCTCAAGTTATGATTTTACAAGGTAAGACAAGAAATATGGAAAACAGTTCTGTATCTATTTAGGCAGGTTGGAATTTGTATAAAATTGATACTGATCAGAAGTGAATTGATTCAAGTGAGTATTTTTTCTATGAAGATATTTTAAACAGCTTTAAGTAGAGCTTTAAAGTTTAAACCACCTCAATCCGAATTCTTTACATTTAGTTATGATTTTTAAAAGTCCTCCGAAAAACGGAACTTAGTGAGCTGAATAGTAACTATCTCTAACAAAATTTTCAGTTCAAATTTTGAATAACTTTTGTCATAAATGGTGGTTCTAACGGGTATAAAAAGATTGGAAAAGATAAAATGTGTGACAATCCTCAGCCCTCAAAGTAAACCAGTTTCAGAGGATTCAATTAATAGAGTTGCATATACATGTGTGTATAGCTATATATCCACCGGGCTTAATCAAGCGCATTTAGATCCTCCATGGTTGAATGAATATCAAGTTACCGTTTACCGATTTGGAAGTTCCCAAGTGTCATAACTCTTTTTTGTTGGCCTACTAACACCACATGTGTCAGTAGTGTGAATGTGAATATAGGCACATATATATACATATACGTGTAAATTTTCAAGGATGGATGGGGTGGCTACCTGCAATTTTGACTCCTCTATCAACTTCGACTTTGTAACTCAATAATTTGATCATCAGGTTCAATGCTCTCTTTTGGGCACCATCCATTGATAAGAAGAATCGCTCACGCATCAACCTGGATTTACTAGAAATGGCCTTGGCTCTTCTATCTACCCTATTTTGGATGGATCTGGGCCACCTTAATTTAACCGAATATATTACTGTCACATCAAAGAGGATATGTACCCATCATCCGTCCGTCAAGTTGTAAGGATTGTGCTTTCTCACCAAATGGAATGATGTTTGATCCCTACCGCGGCGCTTAGAGAGGCATCCTAACCCCTGGATGTTTAGGTTGACGTCTGAGGATAATTGATGGCTCGCACTGTCCGACATTGGTATCACCTGAGAGGAATGGAGATTTCGCATGCCCTTATCTTGTGGGTGAGCCCAACCCCCTGCCTAAAATTTTTGTACCACAAAAAAGAGAGGATGTGTGAAAAATAAAACATAATGTTTAATGTTTATCTTTTCGATACTGTTCATTATTTTAAAATGTCAGTTCAACATTTAATCCCTTCTTTTCAATTGTATCATACCTATAGAAGTTTAAGGCATGCATCAATATTTGCTAAAATATATCAGGAGCCCATTTGAAGTTAAGAAATTGTTACATATTACTTATACTCTTTAATATACGAGAGCTAAAATATTGATACAAGCCCTAGCTCAGAGTAAAAAAAAAAAATCAAACTCTCTGAACAAAATGCAAGAGATTAATATGATTTTTTTTTTTGAAGGTATACACACGCACGCACGTTGATGATCTTCTAAATGACCTTAAATAACGTGTACGCGCAAGAAACATAGGAACGGCTAAGAGGGGCTGTAACTGAAACTACCGATAATCACGTGTGCATGTAACATCGTTAACATTGTCAATGGTCAAAAGTTACACTTTTTTTTCCCAAGGTCAATAGTTACACGCACAGACATATACATGCATATTGTTCCTAGGAGTGCAAATGCGGGTCAATCCGCACGAGTTAGTGGGTAGACTAAAACAGCCCGATCCCTGAGCTCGATCTAATATTTTTTAAAAACTCATTTTTTCTTTTTTTTATTGATTTCTTATAAAATTGCATAAGCATATGATTATCATTTCATCAATCAATTTTAAATAATGCTTTTTTCAAGTTTTTTCAAAAAATATGGGTAGTAATGTGTTGTTATAATTTTAAATATAGTATTATATAAAGTTGGTATAAAAAAACGAAATATTTTATATTATTTTTAAATGTATTAGGTACTGTTTATCCTAAAATATAGAATTTAATATTACATTTTTTATAAAAAATATTGAGATGAAAAAAGGTAAAAAAATATAAAATGTATATCTAAAAAAATGGATTGGGCAGGGCGGGCTGAAGCGGACCCAACTCATATAACCATCCCTGATTCTTCTACTATCTATGGTTCAAAACAAACTACCAAATCATCGGGTATGACGAGTTACACGCACCAAAAGAAACTCAATTCTCATGATTGGAATTGAAGGTTTCAATATTCTTATTAGTCCAAATTAAAAGAAATGAAAGATAGAAAACAACTCACTATATTCAGTTTTTAATATATGGCTCATATTGATTTATTTAAGAGTTTAATGAAGTTAAATACGTACTTTAAAGTTTTTATATTTATATTTTTAAAATTAATATTTTTAATTTATAAAATTATATACAGTTTAATGATATAAATAAATAAACACTTTTAAACAGTGTATTTAGATTTTTTGATATCTTAATAAAAAGAATTGATTTTTATTTTGAAAATTAGAAACAGAGTATGTTGAAAAAATATGGTTATGATTAACCCAATCAACGATACCAAATCCGGTGGATGGTGGACAGGTGCATAAAAAGTTGCGCACATGGAATTTTGCCGACATATCCTCTAATTTTTCCATATTAGCAGATGCATTCCCTTTGACCAAAAAGTCAAGGGAACGTTAATTAAAAGCCAAATGTGGTTAATGTTTACTGACTAACATTTTTCAATGCCTTATTAAAACGAAACTCAAATTCCAGCTCATTCAAAATAAATGGGTCTCCCTTATGGCCAGGAATTGAACCCAAACAAAAAAACAAACTAATGGGTCTTTAGGATTTATTAATTTACATGTTCAATATCTAAAATTGTAAACTGATTCGTACTGTGTGTTTAGGAATCCGTTGGAAGAAATGAGTTTACAAATTTTAAGATAATTTTTACAAATTTCAAGATGCTTTTATCTGGACTTACATCAGTTGCGGACTCAGGACCTTGACTCAGAGGATGCAAACTATTTTTTAAGAATATAAGTGTGACTTATTCTTAATATCTTTTAAAAAGAATTTAAAAAAATGTAATTGGTTCAAAATTAACAAATGAGTGGATGTAAAAATAAATCACATAGTATTAATATATACCTAATTTTCTGAAAATCAGGGGGTGCAGCTGCACCCGCTCACTAATATCTATGTCCGCCCTTGACTTACGTATACCATTAAGAAAAAAATTTCTCCAACATGCAGAACATCATAGTTAAGAGGAAAAATATTTATTTAGTTACTGGACTATGATAAGGTTCCTAACAGCTGATGTTGACCATTATCACGTCAGAGGCCAGGTCCGGAGGAGTGAATGAAATTGACTTCGACGACCACCTGAAAAACCTGGATCATCCAACTATTCAACGGATTGCTTGCGTGAACGTTTTCAAATCATATTTAAACTTTTAAATCGTAAATTATATTAAAATGTAGCTTTCACGACTAATTTAAACGGACAATAACTTAATGTCTCATAGGTAAATAAAGGAATACACAACAACTTTGATTGGGAATATACAATATTTCTTTTAAAGTTAAATATTGATTATTTTTTGATAAAAAAAAGGTTAAATATTGATTAGAAAAGAGGATATCAACTTATAACATGATCTTAATATATTCATTTTCTTTTCAATTGGGCTTGTTTGTTAAAGCGATTGTAAAAGTCAAATGCACGTCCAACAGTGTTTTTCTGTAAAACGAGATAATCTCCTTCACATATTTACCTTAGCTTAAGTAAAAGTATTTCTCTACCGCTTTCTCAAACGGACACAATATGTGTTTGTGTGGGTTGATATTATCCGCTAAGAATGTAAAAGAACATACCTTTTTACAGGAAAAAAACACCTATTTAACCTATGTGTTAACAACGATAATTGAGTTATGGATAAATAACAGTTAAACTTCAAATTATAAATTGATATAATATTGACCAAATTCTTAATAATCATCTCGTGCACATCACACTCTTGCGTCTATATATATTGATTTAAACTGTTATTGGTTTTTCGAAAGAACTACTGAAATTCTAGTCTTAAGATCTAAAAAAAAGATTATGCGCATGTACTTTATAAACTTGAAAAAACTAAAATAAAACTCAAAATATACTTAATAGATCAGACATATTTTTTGGCCTTTAAAATAAGTTGAATTCATACTGTTTAAAAAATCAAGATATTCAAAGCAGGCATGGTCGAAGATAATATTAATTAATTACTTTTAAGCTTAATATTGATTTCAGAATAAAATTTTAATTGACTCAATAATCTTAACATATCCATTTTTAAATCGGCCTGATATATATATATATTAGTTCATCTTAACTGTTAAAAATATACACGTGGCCACCGTAACAGGTGTTTCAAAATATTCACAAAAACTTCAAATTCCAATAGCGCGGCCACCCCTCGATTATATTATATATATATATATATGCGCACTCACTTCTATATCTCTCATTCGATCTCCCTCCCTCCATCACTCCTCCAGTTCCCTTCCCTCCTTCGATAGGCCCGTCGCGCGTAGCTGTGCCTCTTATTCAATGGATTGTGCGATAAGAAAGTTCAAGAAGATTTGGGGTGGCCGTTTCTCTCGCCGGAAGCAGCACTCCGAAGGGGACTACACCTTGTTACGCGATCACGATAAGATATTAGTGTCAGAAAAACAGTTGAAGGTGATGAAGAAGAAGAGTAGAGTGGCTCCACGCGGTTGCTCCACCGTCTGCGTCGGCCTGGAGAAACAGAAATTTGCGATCAAGATCGAGCATGTAAATCACCCTCGCTTCCTGGCTCTGCTCGAAGAGGCCGAGAATGAATACGCCAACTCGATCCATCACGACGGCCCTATTTATCTTCCTTGCCACGTTGATGTATTTCGTGAGGCATTGGCTGAGATCCTGATCGGAGATTTTGATTGATCTGCTTCGCCGGATTTTCATGATTCCGGCGGGCTTTAATTGTAAACAGATAATTGTATATCTTTCATTATTAACTTGTATAACAGGATTTTTTATTTAGTAGCATGAGAATACGGTATATAAGTACTTTTACGCAATTCGAGATAAATATGTTTGAGAAGATTATATCGTTTTACGAAAAATATTGTTAAATATGCGTTTGAACCCGACAAACACTGAGCTAAACGGGCACATTAATTAATAGGAAGACAAAGACTTTCTTAGGTTAAATTATACCGTTACTGTTCTAAATGTTTATTTAATTGTTATTTAGAAAATTTTATCACTTAATTTCTCGTAATTTCTGATCCCTTCTCATATTAGTAAATGTTGTTAGATATTTTATTATAATATATATCATTATCATAGATATTATTTATGAAGTAAATAAAATATCTTAAGTATGACCCGTAGTCATTTGGGCTGAGTTCAAATATGATAACCCTAATTAGCTCTATTTAAGGATGCTCCATGATAGTGGGAATATCACATCAAAAGCTTAATAACTAATTGATCAGCATCATTTGTATTCCTTGGTTTGCTCCCTTGAGGTTCTTGACTGGTTACGACTATGCACCAGTTGTCATTATGTGCCTTTTCATCAGTCAGAAGAGACCTGTCACCCCGTAATTTCTATTTGTGTTACATTCTAACTTCTTACCTATTTTACAGGTATTTTTTCCGTCATTAATCTTGGATCTCAATCTAGAAAGATAAAGGAATGGTGAGAATGATTGATTCTTCCGTTGATTTATATCTTAATCGTAGAGAGCTCATAAATCTAATATATCTCATAAATCTAGTATGTCTTTAATTAATTATGAGCTTGTTCTAACTAATGTATCCTTAATTAAATAATGTATCCATATAATAATTGGTATTTGAGACGAGAGAACTTCCAAAATTAAAGGGGGTGAGTGTTCATTTTATTTTTACATATGTATATTTAATGTTATATTTAACGAGTATTTTTGCACTTGGATGTATTATAATTATTGTATACACAATCTAAGAGAGACTAATTTTATATTCATTGAATGATGATTTAGTACAGTTTCATAATCAAAATAGATGCAACTATGGCACTTCAAGTGAAGTGAATAACATATGATTCTATTATATATCCCAGGTGTTATATTTCAAATTTAACATTACATAGTATTTCCAATAATCAAGAACAACAACAAGCTAAGAGAACATTAATTTATAGCAAAGCAGACATAGGTTTATAAAGCAAAATAATCAAATAATAATTTAAAGATCTTCATAACTGCATCAGTTCTTTAAAGATTTCCATCGCAGAAGCAGGTAAGCCCAGAAGAACATTTATGTTCTTCCTCTCATTGAAAGCTAAACGTGGTTAATGTTTACTGACTAACATTTTCAATGCCTTATTAAAACGAAACTCAAATTCCAGTTCATTCAAAATAAATGGGTCTCTCTTATGGCCAGGAATTGAACCAAACAAAAAAACAAACTAATGGGTCTTTCGGATTTATTAATTTACATGTAAACTGATTCGTATCTGCAATATCGTCGTCAAGAAGAAAAATATTTATTTAGTCACTGGACTATCATAATGTTCCTTTTATAGGGTGAATTTGTTTAAAACAACGTTTTCAAAAGTCAAACGCACGTTCAATGATGTTTTTCTGTGAAACGAGATAATCTCCTCCATATATTTACCTCGGTTTACATAAATAACTTCTCAACCGTATTCTCAAATGGATCCATTAACAAGTGAGGTTGACGATTATTACGTCAGAGGCAAGATCTAGAGGTGTGAATGAAATTGCCTTGGACGACCACCTGAACAACATGGATGAGCTCACTATTCAACGGATTGCTTGTGTGAATGTTGTCAAATCACATTTAAAATCGAGATAAAACTCATTTAACACATTTATCTTTATAATAGTAAATTATATTGAAAAAGTTGTTTCCACAGCTAATTTAAATAGATAATAACTTGAATGTATCATCTGTTAAATAAAGAAATACAAAACAACTTTAATTGGGAATCACTACTAAAAAAATACGATTTAGTGATGGAAAATCCGTCGTTAAATGACTATTTTCCGTCGCTAAAACGAGGGTCGCTAATATTTTCCGTCGCTAAATGAAAATTTTCTGAAGGAAACTAGCCATTTAGTGATGGATTTTTCCGTCGCTAAATGGTATTTTTCTAGTAGTGAATATACAATATTTTTTTAAAATATTGATTAGAAAAGATGATATCAACTTGCCTGATCTTAATATATTCATTTTCTTTTCAATTGGGCTGATGATCATATGTGTTTGTGTGTGTTGATATTATCCGCTAAGAATAAATTGAATTCATACTGTTTATCCAAAAAATCAAGAGATACACAGCAGAATGATATTAATTAATTCCTTTCAAGCTTGATATTGATGTCAAAATAAGATTTTAATTGACTCCATAATCTTAACATATCCATTTTTTTCAATTGGCCTTATATATATATATATATATATTATCAGTTCATCTTAACTGTAAAAAATAGAGAGTACGTGATGCCACCTGCCACCGTAACAGTTATTTCAAAATATTCACCATAAATCCATAATTCAAATTCCAATAGCGTTTACGAATATGATGATAAAAAAAACGAAATATAGATGAATAGACCAATCGGCTTGCGCGTGAATCATATATATACTTATTCAAGTATATTAAAAAAATATGATGCACAGATTAAAAAATGCTTCTGAAAATATAAATAATATATATTGTTTAAATCTCTTAGATACGAGAGATTTGAATAAATTAGATGTATTTCCTTTTTTTCATAATTTATAAGTCTATCAAAAACAATGCGAAATACAGGCTTATTCCCGTGGGATGCATCACTGGGAATTGACTCTTATTCATGGGAATGTTTTACTACTTACCTAATTTTCAGTTAATATATCATTAAAATTTTTTAGGAGATTAACATTAAAATAAAAAGTTACGTAAAGGGAATCTTAATTTGAGAAAATTCACAAATGAAAGTAAGTGAAATGCAAAAGCTTGAAAAGAAAAATTTAAGGAGAATAACATTAAAATAAGGGCACGGGACCCATTGATATGTTTAAAAAGTATTTTTATATGTGATTGACATATATTTTCAGCATTCAACTTTTAATTCAGATAAAAGATAAGATTGACGATGATTATTAATTAGCTTATAAAAAAATAACAGTCAAACTTAAAAATATAGAATTAATCTAATATCTTCCATATCTCTTGAGGAAATTACTGAGGACGCCCCTCGATTGTATCTATATATACGCGCACTCGCTTCTATATGTCTCATTCTATCTCCCTCCATCACTCCTCCTCCAGTTCCCCCCTTCGATAGGCTCGTCGCGAGTAGCTGTGCCTCTTTTTCAATGGAAAGTGCGATAAGAAAGTTTAAGAAGATTTGGGGTGGCCGTTTCTCTCGCCGGAAGCAGCACTCCGAAGGGGGCTACACCTTGTTACGCGATCACGATAAGATATTAGTGTCAGAAAAACAGTTGAAGGTGATGAAGAAGAAGATAGAGTGGCTCCACGCGGTTGCTCCGCCGTCTGCGTCGGCCCGGAGAAACAGAAATTTGCGATCAAGATCGAGCATGTAAATCACCCTCGCTTCCTGGCTCTGCTCGAAGAGGCCGAGAATGAATACCCCAACTCGATCCATCACGACGGCCCTATTTATCTTCCTTGCAACGTTGATGTATTTCGTGAGGCAATGGTTGAGATTCTAATCACGGATTTTGATTGATTTGCTTCGCCGGATTTTCAAGATTCCGGCGGGCTTTAAGTGTATAAGGATATTATCCTGTATAACAGCATTTTTTATTTAGTTATTGGCCGTTTGGGAATGTGATATATAAGTGCTTTTATGCAAATCGAGATAATTAAATATGTAAAAGGGATAATCTCATTTTACAAAAAAACACGGTTAAACTTGAATTTGGACCATACAAATGTTGAGTCAAACAGACACATTAATTACTAGGAAGACAAAGTCTTTCTTTAAGTTAAATTATACTGTTACTGTTTTAAATGTTTATTCAATTGTCATTCAAATAATTCTATCGCTTGATTTCTCATATCCCTTCTCATATTAGTAAATGTTGTTAGATATTTTATTATAATATATATCATTATCATAGATATTATTTAGGGAATAAATAAAATATCCTAAGTATGCCTTGTAGTCATTTGGGCTGAGTTTAAATTAAATAGGGTAACCCTAATTAGCTCTATTTAAGGATGCTCCCTGATGGTGGGAATATCACATCAAAAGCTTAATAACTAATTGAGCATCATTGGTATTCCTTGGTTTGCTCCCTTGAGATCCCTGACTGGTTAGGACTATGCACCAGTTGCCATCACTGTGACTTTTAGCCCATCAGAAGACACATGCCACCCTGTAATTTCTATTTGGTTTACATTTTAACTCCTTATCTATTATGCAAGTATTTTTTCCGTCATTAATTTTGGATCTCAATCTGGAAAGATAAGAGAATGGTGAGAGGGATTGATTCTTACGCTAATTTATATCTCAATTGCAGAGAGCTCATAAATCTGGCATGTCTTTAATTAATTATGAGCATGTTCTAACAAATGTATCCTTAATTAAATAATGTATCTATATAATAATTGGTATTAGAGACGGGAGAACTTCCAAAATTAAAGGGAGGGACTATTCATTTTATTTTTACATATGTATATTTAATGTTATATTTAACGGGTATTTTTGCACTTGGATGTATTATATTTATTGTATACGCAATCTAATAAGAGAGATATTTGTTCGGTTGGAAATATATATATATATAAAAATACAAAAGAAAGTTAATCCATGCATCAGTATCAATGAATGATGATTTAGTACATTTCATAATCAAAATATATAATACAAATAACATTTATCAAATGTTATTAATTGTAAATTATATCAAAAGAGTTGCTTTCACAGCTAATTCAAACAGACAATAATTTGAATGCACCATCCAGTAAATAAAGGAATAGAAAACAACTTTAATAATTTCTTTTAAAGTTAAATATTGATTATTCTTTGACAAAAATGTTAAATATTGATTAGAAAAGAGGATATCAACTTGCCTTGATCTTAATATATTCATTTTCTTTTCAATTGGGCTGATGATAATATGTGTTTGTGTGTGCTGATATTATCCGCTGAGAATGTAAAAGAACACACCTTCTTACTGAAAAAAAAACACACCTATTTAACCTATGTGTTAAGAACGATTGAGTTATGGATAAATAACAGTTAAACTTCAAATTATATTCTTAATAATCATCTCGTGCACATCACACTCTTGCGTCTATATAAATTGATTTAAACTGTTATTGGTTTTTCGAAAGAACTATTGAAATTATAGTCTTAAGATCTAAAAAAAAAGATTATGCGCATGTACTTTATAAACTTGAAAAAACTAAAATAAAACTCAAAATATACTTAATAGATCAGACATATTTTTTGGCCTTTAAAATAGGGAAATTTACTGTACAGTCCCACATAAGGGATTTATTTATCAAATGGTCTCAAGTTTTAAAATATTTATCAAATGGTCCCAGAGGTGTTGTCAATACAGCGCATGGTGTTGTCAATGCAGCGCATGGTGTTGTCA
>JANTPZ010122715.1:0-15864 GCA_025593235.1 Vachellia pachyceras | reverse complement strand
ATATTGGCTTTTATTCAGAGAAAGGAGAGTGGAGATTAAATGAGGAATCAAAAACTCTTCCTCAGGCCGTTGAGCTCCTTCTACTGCAGCGGTCATCGACGGCGCCATCGTTTGGAACGGAGAAATTTGCAGAGATAATTTGGAGAACCAGAAGAGTCTTGTTTTACAGATTGCTTAAGGGCAATCTGGTCTTTTCCACATTCCATTTAACTATTAAAAGGTCCCATGGGACTTGACAGTAGTTATTTTAAGATTTGGGACCATTTGCTAGTTTTTTATCTTTCTTGGGACCTATGACTGATTTTCCCAAAAAAACAAACACAAACACACCGCCGTTAGATTCCCTTTCCCTGCTATGCTAATCTATTGAAAACGGAACCCTTCTCTCCAGTTCCCTCGCTCGGCCTCCCTGTTCGAGTGAAGCTTCCGTTCCTCAACCTGCGAATAAGAATATAGAGCTGAAAGCAACCGAGAGACCCCGAATCTCTGCTTTGTTCCCGCTATTTAGCTATCCTGTTCTGCTTTACGTTAAGAACTCCCTGTGAGTTTCTGTTTGCTTCAATATCACCTTTTCTTCCCTTGTTTTTCCTTGGTTTCAATTCAAGCCAGGGCATGACTTTTTGCGGTGTTCGGGTACAGTATCCGGGTCGCATCCCAATCGCAACCTTATCCAGAACTAGAGTATTCAAAGAAATAAAGTATGGTAATTTTGAGGTAGAGATGGTGTCTGCTTTTGTTGACAATCTGGAAGACGAACTTCTGCTGGGCAAAATTTTTCCTTGAATTTTCCATGCAGATGCTTATGCAGTAATGTTAATTGCAGTTGTTTTGTTTTAGATTGACTACTGGATTGCTTTCTGTAGTCGGCTTGGTTGTTTGGCCTTTAGTTAATTTACATTTTAATGGAGAATATCACGTGTTATTGCTTCCAGTAAGATGGTTGAGCAAAGTTGACGACTTGGCGATTGAGCTCCTTAATTTCACGTTGATGTATGTTTTGAATTCTGATTGTTCCGTTGTTGACACTTGCCAGGTTGATGCTTGTGAAATATTGTTGATTGCATTTGGTTGTTTCGGATTGATTGTTGGATTTCTCTTTGTAGTCAATATGACATTCTGACCTTTGCTGTGAACATGGTTATTTAATGGTGAATTCTAGGTGTCATTGATTGTAATAAGTAGCTTGACCAGCACTGATGGTTTAATGATCCAAATAAGATTTTCAATGGTATGTTAAAGTATTTAGCGTGGGAAAAAATGTTGTTTTGGAGATGGTGGTCGAATCCTGTGGTGAAACACGTTGAAGAAAACGAGTTAATTCTCTAAGTAGGCTAATTAATGATAATGTTGCTTGTCTAGAACAACTTTGCAAAAGAATGATATAACATTGATCAATGTGAGAAAGTGGGTTAGAGTGGGGGAAGACTAATATGATTGTGTACTGCCTTATTTTATATTCTTTTGATCCCCTTAACCGATACATTAATCAAATTTTTCTCATGCAACTGAAAACCCAAAGTTTTAATTGATCAATAAATAGACTTCCATAATTGATAGTTACAGTTATCAAGAACCTGTCCAAGGGGAATTCCTGATATATTAGGAGTTATTTTTTTCATAGGATTAGGAGTTCATCATCATCTTTAGTCTGATTTATTCTATATTCTAGAGTTTGATCTTGTAGTTAATGAATATCTTCACTCTATTGCAAATAAGAGATGGACTGCTATTGTAAGGCGAGTGTGAATGTCACCATTTTTCTAAGCTGTTGTTGCTCTTTTATTTTTACGTTTGTTTTGTATGTGGAAGTTCTCACGATTGTACTACGCATGGTATGCAGCTTTATTTTCACTCCAACGACAAAGAAGAGTTCTAAAAAGACCCCAACTCAAGCACAGGACTCTATCGCTGTGGGAGAACAAAAACCATCTTCAGCACAGAAGAAACAAGGCAGCTAGCTGGATCGATGAGATATTTGCAGTAAAGAAGATGAAGAAATCTGAAGCGGAAAAAACAGAAAATGTAACTAAGAGACCTAAGAAAACAAAGAATAATATGAAGAAAACCAAAAGTTCAGATGCTGGAGACTTTGCAGATCCACCTTCTCGACCTAGAAAGACAACAGGATGGACTTGCGGTCTACACTGAAGATGAGTTGGGCATTAACAAAGCAGATGCTGGACATACCCCACTCTGTCCATTTGATTGCTCCTGTTGCTTTTGATGGTAGCAATCATGATTTTCCTCTGATATTTGGTAATACATTTTTGGATCTATACGCCAAGCTCTAGCAGTCTGGCTCTGGCACACAGCTTTTAGCCTTGAACCAAATGTCTTGAGTGCTTCCAAGATGAGCTTGACTTCTCTAGGTCTAGATGTGATCCCTAGATACTCTGGTATATCAACTGCTTTTGGAATCATGATGTGTATTAATCACTAATTTATTAACGATAAAATATTTTGGTGCTTTTATCCTGTGACAATGTGTACCTGTTGTATTTTCAAAAAGTTTACATGCTCAAAATGTCATTGTGCCATACCTGCCACTTTCAAGTGCTTTTGCATTTCTCTGTAACCACTTATTTGCCCCGTGAAACCACAATTTGTGATTGTTCTCATACAACTATTCCCATTTTTTGGCCATTGAGCCCCCTAATGCATAATGACAAACATTTGGAATGTGACCATCATCACCCTATGGGATGAACAATACAATGATGGTAAAAGCCTTGTTCATAGCTACGTGATTCTTCTTACACCTGACTACTGATCTACCTTGTGCCTTTACAAATTAAAATAGGAGATTGTACCTTCAATATTGAACCTAGAAAAGAAAGCTCTTCAACAAATGCATATGAATAGGATACTAACATGCTGCATGATTTTACATGGTATGTTCCTACTTTATAGGAACAAATTGAGCCGACAGTCGATTTTATGTGAAATTGTTAGGCTCGTAAATGGATGGGGCCACTGAACAGGGAAATAGCAATTGAAAATTAAAGAAGACTCTTGAATTTTGAATCAACCTTCTAACCGCCAGTACTTTCAAATAAGCCAATAACTGTATTTTTTTGAGCAAACAAAATCTTGGTCTCAGAATTAGGAATACACGGTAATGATTCTTTTCCCCTCATGAGTCACGCGCATGTTAATAAATAAAAAAAGTTTAGACAAAAAAAGGTCGGAAAGATCAGGGGTAGATTGGCAGTCATGGTCAGGCAATGAGAAAAGGATATCAAATAGTACTGGGAATGCGGGTCAGCCCGCGGGTTGGCGGGCTGGGCGGGGCGGGTTGGGATTTCCCAACCCGTAGCCCGCCACCCTTTTATTTTTTTATAAAAAAATAAAAAATGAATTCTTTTTCCTTTTTTTACCCAATTTTTTTCTATAAGATTGTATATTTATGATATCCTCTTTCAAATTCTATGAATAAGTGTTTAATAATTTTTTAAAAATAGAGTTTAATATTACTTTTCCTTTGTAAAAAAATATTAGGATGAAAAAAATGTAAAAAATACATAAAATATAAATTTTTTTCAAAAAAAATAAAAACGGGTTAGGCGGGCAACCCGCGGGCTCAGCCCGCCTAACCCGCGGGTTGAGGGTGGCAGGCTGATTCCAGTGGCGGGCTGGCTTTTGCCAGCCCGCAACCCGCCTCTTTAGGCGGGTTGGGCCCGCGGGCCCAACCCGTTTTACCAGTACTAATATCAAATGGCCCAACCCGTTTTACCAGTACTAATATCAAATAAATGAAGCTAGAAAGGTGTATGGCATATAAGCAATGTGCATTCACCTTCTCTTTGGAGTTTGTTTACCTGAAACCTAGGTTTGGTTTTAAAACTTAAGTTTTGTTCAAATACAAATTTTTTTTAAAAAGCTATTTTGGTTACAAAACCTCAATTTGAAACCTATATTTTCTTTTTTCTACCTTTTCTCTTTCATTTTTCTTTTCTTTTTCATTCTTTATCTTTCCTACTTTTTCATTTTTTATCTTTTATCTTTCCTACTTTTTCGTTTTTCTCTTTCCTTTTTCTACTTTTTATTCTTTATCTTTCCTACTTTTTCGTTTTTCTCTTTCCTCTTTTTTACTTTTTATTCTTTATCTTTCCTTTTTCCTATCTACTTTTTGCCTTAGAATCTGTAAAAGCTAATAACTTCTAAGGGCTTGTTTGGAAACTCTTTTCAGAATAACTTTTACAGATTCCGAGGCAAAACCTAGGTTTTGAAAAGTGATTTATGTTTGGGAAGTTATTAACTTTTACGGATTCCGAGGCAAAAAAGTAGGTAGGAAAGAAGAAAGAGAAAGAGTGAAAAGTATGAAAAAGGAAAGAGAAAGCAAAAAAGAGAAATAAAGAAAAAGTAGGAAATATGAAAGAGAAAGAAGGAAAAAAGTAGGAAAGATGAAACATGAAAAAGTAGAAAAAAGAGGAAAGAGTAGGAAAGAGAAAGCCTAGGTTTCAAACCGAGGTTTTGTAACCAAAATAACTTTTCAGAATTTTTTTTGTACTTGGACAAAACCTAGGTTTTGAAACCAAACTTAGATTTCACAACTAGCTTCCAAACAAGCCCTAAAACATAAATCACTTTCAAAACTTATGTTTTATCTCGAAATCTATAAAAACTATTTTCCAAAATCAACAATATTTAATTTAAAAATTAAAAGCAACGCGTTTTTGTATTAATTATACAATTGTTTGGGAACATTTAAAATAAGTAGGTTTGTGCTTTACAAGGTGGCATGCATTTCAGATATTTATACTGTACAATATCAAACTGTTTAAAATAAGTTGAGACAAATAACTAGTGATTTAGTGGTTAAAAATTTCATTAACTCTTTAAAACTATAACGACATTTCCTGCATACAGTAAAGTTCCCATTTGGTATTGAATTTTATTTTTCCAAAATTTGACTGTTCTGTAAATTCACTTCTGGAGTTCTGGCTCAAAGTAAAAGAAACTGATAAAATTGTGTAAAGATTATATTTAGATTAAATAATTTTATATAATAATTCTTCTATAAATGAGATTGTGGAGCGTGAAATAGGAAAGAGAAGTGAAAAGTTTGACTGGCAGAGGAGCGGCGGACATGTGAGTTGAGCGTGTGTGTGTGGCCCTTAAAACCGCTTTCTTCCTTTTCATTCCCTCCACGTCTCTTCCATTTCAGAAACCCCTTTCTTCACCCCCCCCAAAAAACACCTCCTCCTCCCATTGGAAATCCGCCGGAACTGTTTCATCCGTCTTCACAGTCGTCGCCGAATCGATCTTCCTATCAAAGTAAGTGAACTCTGTGTTTCGTTCTTTCTGCTATTGTGGATTAGTCTGACTATTCCCTTTCCTTCTGGATTTGTTGAAGATTAATTCGTGAGTTTTGTTTGTGGAGAACTGAGTTCTTGGATTGATTTCTGTTATTGGATTCTCTTTTCGTAAGCATGTATATTGAATAATTGAAATTTAGGATGGTTTTCTTTTGCCTTCGGTAGCTATTCTTTTGAATTTATTCTCAACGCTGTAGAAGTCGGGAGAATATCAACAAGGGCAGGTAGGATTGTCTTGTATGAATCTAGCTGTTCATATTTTTTTTTTGGAAGAAAATATTTTGGCGAACTTTTCTATTTCATTTCAAATTTGAGCGTGAACATGCCAGCGCATTTGTGGATTATTACGATATCGCGCTTCTCGAGGCGGAAGGTCCTCCTAATTGTCTCCATTTGTTTCCCCTAATGACACCGAACGATAGGAACAAAGTATTTTTATTTTATGGGGGGTAAAATTTTGTCGTAGTCCCGTAGATATTAAGAAAAATAAGGGAAAATAAATTTTTTTTTTGGTACATAAAGGAAAATAATTTTAATGTAAGCCGGTTACAGTACAGATGCTTACGCGTGGTGATTGTTGGGCGTCCAGTTGTCCTCAAATGCGGATGCATAATTAGTCAATTTATGCCACCACTTTAAATTTCTCCCCGCGCTTCTCTGGCGCGTCCATTCACGCTCCTTATTGAGAAAAAATAAAAAGTCTTCTGATGACCTTTAACTAAATAAAATATCCAATTCATATATAGTATTAGTACTAGAGGATGCTATACGATACTATAAAATATCCGCTCCACTCATTCAAATTATTTGCTTCCCTCCAAAAAAAAAAAAGGATCTCTTGTGTCTCGTTCTGCGAGTTCGTATCATGTTTTTGTGTTTCAGCATTGACTTTTTGGCCTTCATCATGTGCAGGGTTTTTTGGGGCATACGTTAGGCGTTATTGATATCAGAAATTTAGTCAAAGCTTAAGAGAAGAAGCAGATGGCTGATTCTGGGGTAAGAGAGGAAACTTGATCCTCAACGCATTTATTGCTGCACTTCGTGACATTTGCAGGCTATCAATGAACAGCCACAGGCAGATGCGGTTTTTACCCATGCCTTATAATGGGATTGTTAAAACTCTCATGACTGAGGGCATGGGCAAATCATTTTAAACAAAAAAAAAAGGCATTTATAGAATGAGTTATTCAGCTAATTGATTTTGACCGCCCATAGACCTAATAATTTAATACTATCTCCAACTTGCACTACATATTAGATCTTATATTTAGGTATAAATCAAAGTGAAATCTAACTTTGGATGGATGTTTAGGAGCTAGGACCATTCCTAACGGTTTCCATGTTGGTAGTGTTGACAATAATTACTATTAATTTGCAAGTTTGTGATGGTCGTTTCCCACTTTTTTCTTTGGATTTGCTTCAAAGGATTTCGCACTGCCAGCTGATTCTCTTGTTAAATTTAGACATAATTGTGCTGGGTTCTTTTTTCAGATCACCGCTAATAAACAAATGAAGAGGCTGGAAACAAAAAAGTCAAATTCGTGGTGGTGGGACAATCACATAAGTCCCAAGAGCTCTAAATGGCTAGCCGAAAATCTTGAAGGTAAGCAACTATGAATGCAATTGAACTCTTATGCTTAACTTTCGCTTTACTTGGTCATAACTATCAAATTGAGGGAAAGCAAACCTAAACAAGGAAGACAGCTTAAGATCATGCTCAGAAAATATCATAGAAAACCTCTTTTGGATATGTCAAAACTTGCTTAAAACACCATTGAGGGATACATGAATTAAGTCAACTGTTCGTAACTGCTAGAGAATCATAGAATAGCTCTTTGTGAATTTAAATGACAGGTTTATATCACCTTACTAATTTCATGCTTTTTGAAGGTTATAGCTTAGATACATGATGTATCCGAGGGCAGAATGAGAAACTAAATAAGGAAGGGCTGATATGATAGAAGGGTAAATTACCCTCTCCTCAAGGTGTTCCAAAATTACACAGCCCTTTTTCTATGATGAAAATTTACACAAAATTCCCTTGAAACCAAAAGATGACCTAAATCCCCTCAGCCTCAGGAATAATATGTATATTAATATTAATTCTAATTTATCTTCTATAGTGGTGATGTCAGTATTGCACATTATTTGTTGTAAAGTAGAAGAGAGTAATTTTTCAGAACAAATCAGAAGGTTCTATAATCTGGACAAGTGGACATCTGTTAGGAGAGGAGAAACTAATTTACACTGTTAGGTTTATTTGAAAAGAAATTGTAATATGAAGTTTAGAAAATAACGCTCCACTTCCAACTAAAGCAATTATTTATATTTTTAGCACATTGAGTATGGTTTATCACTTTATCTTAGTATCGTGTGCGCAATTTTGTTTCTAATTATGTTTTGAACTTTTTTTTGGCCATATTGGTGCTTGCTGATGGTTTTTTCCTATATTGATTGATGCCTGCAAACGTTTACCTTTCACGTCTGTGTAACAAACCAGGTTCAGGTTGTAGTCGAGAAAGTCCCCTGTTTTTATATTGTGTTCTTCTAACGACATTTGTTGCTATTGTACTGGATAATAGTTTTTGAGCCATCAAAGTTGGGATACCTCTGTTCCGCATCCCAAAGGAAGGTTATTATGAGTAGAGAAATTAATATTTGGTATAATCTACGTGGTTTCTCGTTCCTAACTTCCCTGCTGTTGGCGAGGGATTAGATAATATCATGCTGTATATTTTAAATCTCACAGTAATTTCATTCCACTAGTTTTCAACACAACGACTTTTAAGAAAAAGAATAAACGATCTTTCTTTACAGAAATGGACCAGAATGTGAAGCGAATGTTGAAGCTGATCGAAAACGATGGTGATTCATTTGCAAAGAAGGCTGAGATGTATTATCAGAAGAGGCCTGAATTGGTTTCTCTTGTAGAGGAATTCTCTCGCATGTACCGTTCTCTGGCTGAGCGATATGATAATGTAACGGGAGAATTACGAAAGAATATACCTTCTGAACTTCAATCCCAAGGTTCAGGTATGTCAGATGTCGGATCTGAACCACCCTCTTTTTGGCCCACACCCAAAAAGTCGGGTCGTCGTATATCTGCTAACAGGGCTGCTGGGTTTGATTTCTTCCTTGGCTCTGGTGGGAATGCCTCCGATGCTTGCCAAAAAGAAGGAGATGAGTCATCTACCTTAACAGATTCTGAGGAGGAATCTGACTGTTCTTCAGTTAACAATTACTCCATTTTCTCAGGGAATGGTAGTGAAAATGGGCTAAACAGAAAGATACTTGACTTGGAATTTGAGCTTCGTGAGGTAAAGGAAAAGCTATGGATGCACGAAGGGGAGAATTCAGAAGTTTCATCTGGGGGTCCAAGAAACGAGAACATTGATGCTATTCATGCTAAAATTAATGGGTACGAAGAAGAACTGATGATTGTAAATGATAAGTTAAGGATTTCGAGAGAAGAAATAACTAAACTGAAGAGTGAGCTTGAAAAATGCAAGTTCTCAGAAGCATCAAGTTTGCACGCTTCTGGCGATTTAACTCCAAGTGAAGAAGACATCCTGACAGGAGCGTCACTCCCGAAAATGTCAGTGTCTTTGGAGGAGCCGGAATTGTTGGAAACAGATGGTAAGGTTAAGTCACTGAAGGAGGAGCTAAGAGTCACCAAACAGAAACTTGAGGATTCAGAAAAGCAAGTTGCTTCATTGAAATTTGAGGGCGGTAAATTCTCTGAAAGGATTCAGAAAGTGCAGGATCAGCTTGACTTGGCTCGCAAAGATGCTGTTGCTTGGAAAACTAAATTCAATTCTGAGAAGCGAGAAAACACGAAACTCCAAGAAAGACTCATGAGGTTAAAATCTAGCCTCAGAGACCGTGATCATGAGATCAGGGATTTAAAAACAGCTGTATCTGATGCAGAGCAGAAAATCTTTCCTGAGAAAGCGCAGATAAAGTCTCAGATGTCCAAATTGCTTGAGGAACGGACTTCTTTGGAAGCGCATGTTCGGGAACTGGAAAGCCGTGGTCGTCTCTTGGAAGATGAGATAAGAAAGATCAACGCCGAAAAACAGGAGATGGAGGAAACACTAAAGGGAGAATTAGAGCTGTTAAAGGCAGACATGAAAGAAAGAGAGAACATTATAAAGGATCTCAAGATAACCATTGATGGTTTAAAATCAGAGACAGAGAATCTTAACGTTGAAGTTTCTTCACTCAAGGAAGAGGTGAACACCAGGGATCAACGAATCCAAGAACTCGATAAGGATTTGAACAGGCTCCATGTGGAACAAGTGCAACTGATTGCCGATATGGAGGGGCAAAAATCAAGAGCGAAGGAACTAGAGGAAGAGGTTAAGAGACAGAAAACTGAGATCTTAGAGGGAGCAGAAGAGAAACGAGAGGTCATAAGACAGCTATGCTTCTCAATTCAGCACTATAGAGATCAGTATTATACGCTAAGGCAGGCTTTCAGAGGGAACAAGCGAATTCCGATTTTGGCCTAATATATGTCTGTATGTGATGTTGTAAATGTACGAATAACCCTTGTACTATTTCTCCCGAGTGTGTTGTCATGCCTTGGGGGCATGAATGTGACCCAAAGTCCATAAGAACCGAGAAGCCCAGAACAATGGTTTCATGGTGTGATCGGGACAAAATTAGGTTGAGAATTGAGCATGAGAATCTTTTCACGAGTGCCTGTAATTATTGCTGACGGGGAAAATGTGTGATGTATTATTCCAGTCTTGTCTGAAGTAGGGTTTTTTGGTGTAATATTTGTTGAAATTCAGTCAGAATTTCGTATTACTGATGGTAATGTTATTGAAAAATTCTGCGTTATCTTGTAGATTGAAATGCAAAAATGTTTTAGTTTCTTTTGTTCTGCATTGGTGTATACGATGGGTTCCTCCAATTGTTCAGTGAATGCTCATCAACCTCAACCCCAAGAAACCAAAACGTACCTGCTGCTAAGGAATTGGAGAACAAATCGTATAAACGGTTGGGAAACAGATGCTCTATCCACTGAGCTACAGGCGCTCGTAATAAAAAAACTTTATAAAGTTGCATCTTCATTTCTGCGTCCTCTCCAGTGGGATATATGAATTGGGTTATTGGCTTAACTTCCCTAATTTATACTTCAGACAGTTTTTTGAGGATCTTGATTCATCATATCAGAGCTTCCTTTGCCATTAGTCATGACATTGTTACCATACAATACGAAATGATTTGTGTGTTTATATATTAATAAGCTTTCAGTTTAACCTGATTTCAAGGTCCAAAAATAAAAAGCTGCGCCCCTATCTCCCTTCTGTGTCTGTCATGCATAGATGGTTTAAAATTCACAGTTCTTAATCTAATCTTAACAAGTATGATATAAATAATTTTGTTATGAAAAATAGTACAAGTATATTACTACATCGGTTCTCGATTCAAAGCAAAGAGAAGACTTGTGTATATAATTTAAAATTCGGAAAAGGAATAACTTTTAAGATTTTCGTTGGAGAATAATCTTTGAAGATTTTTCCCTGACCGTATCCTCCCTTTTCTTTGGTCACATATGACGTACTCTTTAGGAAATCAGATATAAATATTTGCATCAATCTTCGCAGACAGTAAAGTCGAATAAGAATATATTATTTTTAATTTTCCTGATCACATTAAAATTACCATATTTATACGCAACACACACACACACACCAACGGGTTATACACTACTCATAAAAGTCAATTTGACCGAGAAATGAAAATTAGGAAACAGATTAAATGCACGATATTGGAGATCTCGAAATAAAACAGGTACGAGCTATATATGCATGGACCTTTCAATTTTTTTTTAAAAAAAATAATCCCGCGGGAAATATCAAATAACTCTCTGGTCTCTACCCTATATGACAGAACGACAGACGCTAAACTGCTAGTCGTAATGATCACAAAGCAAATCACAAACATAAGTTAAAGAGGAAATTTTGACGATGCATGTATGTGAGGGTACAAATTAAGCAGTTAGAGAAGAAATTTGAGGATATTTTAAAGACGAAAGGCGATAAGGACGACCATTATGATAACAGTGGTAATTGGAAGAAGCACAAAGTTGATGATCTTGGCTCCATAGTATATCAAAGCGATCAATATGATCAACATGATCACTATTTGCGCTCCAAAATCGTTCCTTGGAGCATCGCTTGTCTCTAACCTCACTTCTTCTCCTTCGTCTCCTCCACTGTTCCTATCCATTGAATCAATATTCCCAGACGCCAAGCCTGTATATGATCAAGACCCAAACTTCACTCATACTTCAAATGACACTCTAATACAAAAGCATGATATTTGTGTGTGTCAACTATAAGAACCATAACATCGAGCTTCTTGTATACTGCGTGCATCTAGGGTGCCTTAAAAATCAAGTCTTGAGTCAAAAACTATGAGATGTAAATATAGATATATGCAGAAACCATTAATGCTTACGAAGAGAGGGGTTCACTGCAAAACAGTGAGGAAAGCAGAAGGCGGAGGAATCATCCGGAGAAGAGTGTGCCACCGCCGTGTGAAGCGATGAAAGAGAAGATGCTCCAAACGCCATTAATGGTGCTATCGTCAAGAGGATGGAAAGCAGCACGAGGGAGCTATTCGTGACTGCCATTGCCATGTCCTCACTTGCCGGCCTTACAAGAAACAAAGTGCTACCTTATTTTTGAGCGAAAACTGATTGCCTGTTATTGCCGCGTGAGTGTCTTTAAACTTGTGAGATCTGTTATTGGTTTGTATAATGCGGGTTGGGTTTTACCTTCTCTGAATTCCTTCATTTACTCCCCGTCTCCCCCGTTTCATTTTAATAATTTGTACGAAAATCAAGAAAGTCATTTAATAATACTAGATCCTAAAAAATTTTAATACACTACTTTTGGATAACAGGCTTCCATGCGCTAAAGACCATACTCCTCTAATCTTATTTACATGTTAGATCAAGAGATAAGTTTTTATTTCATTTTATTATAAGTCACCTTATTTAATTTTTTTTATGTGAATGTATATTTTTACTGTATTATATATTCAGTTTGTTCACATGTGTCATACTGAATATTAAATAATGATAAAGTTAGAAATGTTATTTTAAACAGAGTTAAATAACTTTAAATAGCATCACAGGTAATTTTTTCCTTTAAAACTCAAGGTACAAGAACTTGGATTGATGATTGATCTTGACAAAATAACGAGTTACGGGTCAATAGGTTAAATCGGAGTTAAACAGAAATCAAACCGGTGATGAATAAAAAAATTAAAAAATAAATCTCATTACATGTTGATATAATCACATGATCATCCAAAATTAGAAATTCCAAAAACTAAGTATCGAATTCCATTACCAATAAAGTAATAATTACTAAATTAATCATATATTTATACTTCAGCATGTATGACCCAAACACTGACATACTCAAAATAAAATAAAATAAAAAATAAACATCATCCTGCAACAAGAAGTTTCATCTTCTCCCTTCGCCTCACACCAAAATTCTTCCATGGCTACGGCAAAGTAGGTGAGCACCTTGAAGATCAAGCCTCTTTCCCCGTACCCCCCCCCCCCCCACTGTAAGCCCCTTGTCGCCTTCATCTCTCTTTTGGCCATCCTCTTCCTCACACCAAAATTCTTCCATGGCTACGGCAAAGTAGGTGAGCACCTTGAAGATCAACCCTCTTTCCCCGTACCCCCCCCCCCCACTGTAAGCCCCTTGTCGCCTTCATCTCTCTTTTGGCCATCCTCTTCCTCACTCTCTCCATCGACATCGCGCTTGGAGTTCTCACCCACAATGAACTCTGTAAGCTGTTGTCCTCCATTAGAAACTTAGCTTCCAACTCCAATGGTTTGCTCTCTGTAACTATTAAAAAAAAAGTAACTCAAGCACATCAGGTTACCTGGGTCAATCCATATTTCGTCCGGTTGACTCAATTTAGGATCATGACACGGCTAGAATTAGATTGAAAGTCGGATCATGGGTTTTTGACTTGACCTGATTAGTCATATCTAAATTCCCACACCTTGTTAAATCTTAATTTTTTATGGTTTAATTATAAATTCTTCATCTAATTTTGATGACGAGCCAAGAGGTGCAGATAAATATAGTAACGTCTTTCGTAGGCTATATCCCACCGATCATCTTGGTTCTATACTATCCGAATGTTTACGAATTTCCCCCCTCATCTTTCCATTAGATGTGTATAATTTTTCACATTAGTTACTATAGTTGAAAAAATTAATATGCATTAATTACATGTATATGAGATGTGTAAGGTTACCAATTAATGGACATGGATAATTTTTACCGACAAAAAAAAAATCTCAAGTATCGATACTCCTATTATTCATACACTTGCAATCACACAAGGACTAAAGAATACCTTTGTTTTTCTTTTTGGATGAAAAAGGTCCCACTAGAAGAACAAATATCACATTTTTGCAAGCGTTCTATGCTGAGATAAAAAAAATGATGCAGATGTGGAATACATGAAGGTGGATATACAATGATGCTGGAGTAAGCACGTAACTGCCGAAGTCTGTTATTCTTAATGCAATGAAGTTAGAAAGAAAAGAAAACAGGCGTTTGTGGGGGATGCACAAGATGCATAGCCTAAGCCAGCTCTACGAAGTCTAGGCGTCTATCTAGCAAGCTATGGTGTACTAATAGTCTATTACAAAAAGGTGTAAAAGGTCGATACAACGACTCCAAACTTCCATAGAAACCAGTCCCATCCATCTGTAGCATCCTCGCACCGTCGTTCAGCCCCAAGTCTCTGACAAAAATCAACATATTCACCGATCATCCATAGGTTCTCCCGTCCAACTTCCCAGCTACACAACAATATCAACTGTCTCTACCATATAATGAGAAGGGAAAGAGAAAGAGGGCCAAAAACAGGTTGCTAGTTACAAACCTTGGAGCTTTAGGAAAGTTCCATCAACTAAATGAGGGGCGCCAAATGTCTTTCTTAATCATCCCAAGCACTATCTGCTGCACCCTCTCTTTTGATATTTGATGCGGTAATCATGAACCTATACTTATCCTCAATGACGATTGAGGCGGTTTCAAAAGCCAAGTTCTTGAAAATTGCTATCTTTGCCTCTTTTTGGGCAGCTGCTGCCTCTTTCTCTTTCCTCCTAGCAACCTGGAAGCAAGTAGCAGGAAGTTTCACTATAATACAGGCCATGAAGCATGAGGATGAGCACATCAAGGAGACAAAAAATATATACCTTCCCAGTTGCAAAAGCCACAGCGTTCCCAGACTCAGCATCAGCTATAGCCTTCCTTATATTTGTAACAAGGAACTGGAGACCAAAATCATGTTAGTGTTAAAATCAAGCAGGAAGAAGAATATTCAAAATAGAAGAGAACAGCAAGCACCATATCACGATCGGTGTAAAAGGAAGTCGCCTGGCCTGTTGATCCTGCACGCCCTGTCCTGCCAATCCGGTGTACATAATCTTCCATGGTCTATAATCGAAGTAGCCATAACTGAAGAAAATTAAATTTGACTGAAAAAATACCAGGCTAAAGAACCAACATAGCAATAGCAGAATGGCAATCCTCGATTTGAGGAAAATCCCCAAAATTCTTTCAGATAAACTGATCTTCTTGGACATCAGGCAACATTAATGATCAAGTAAATCTGGCTTGTGGCAGAAATACCTTTGGAAGATCCAAATTGATGACATGCGACACTCCTGTGACATCCAAGCCACGAGATGCAACATCAGTGGCAACCTGCATAAATTGGTCCCAAAGAGGAACACGGAAGGCGAGGGAAAGGTCCCAAATTTAAAGTGGAGTTACGTAAGAAAAAGAGTGCATAAGAAACATCCCTTTATCCAATTATGAGATAAACAAGTATATGAAATGTTTGAACTGGATAATGATGAGAATCTAAAGGTTGGTTTCAATGTGATCATATCAACTTATTAATCAATGAAGCACAGATGCTTCATAGGTTAGCTTCCAAGTTTTGTTTGTCACCTTGCAATGGCTGAGCTTAAGTAAAATGCCCTCACCTCTCTTCAACCACCCCCCCTCCAAAAAAAAAGAAAGAAAAAAAACTCCGAAACCAGAAATTGTGATTAATGTTCCAATTTCATCAGATCATTATGCATTTGGAGAATGGAATGGAAAAAGTAATCTTATGAATGAGAAATGCCATGTGTCCTTAATTTTTTAAAGAAAAAATGCCATTAAAAGATAATTACTTTTTAGTAACGATGACAGTGGTATGATAAATCTTTTACACCTTGTTTTTCATGCAATGGAAAAGGAAGCATTTTCCCACTACCAAACAAACAGCCTCTAGCGGTTTTTCTAGATGGAGGGAATCACAATGTCCTGATAAAGAATAATAACTATGTTTCAGAGTTGACAGTTAGTGTAGGACAGGTTACCAAAATGTTAGTGGAGCCACTTCGAAAATCATGCAAAGCAGCCTCTCTTTCATTCTGACTACGGCCACCATGAAGAGAAACAGCAGATAAACCTTGGGCTACCAATGCTTCAGCAAT
>JANTPZ010122714.1:0-14974 GCA_025593235.1 Vachellia pachyceras | reverse complement strand
TTGCATTCCCCCACGATGCATACAGCCATATCACCGGCTGATATATTATGCACTTTAGGAACTCAATTTGAATGCATGGGACAATTGAAATGAATCTGATGCCTAATACTAATTGTTTTAAGATGCAATTTCAATAATGAAGTTTTTCTCTATAAGCATATAGTGCAATTAAATTTTGAAGGATGCAGAAATAGACATAATTAAATTGAAAATGAAGCAATCTTAACATTATTGTTAATTTGGTCCATGTTCACCGTAAGTTGGAAAAACACCATATATTTAATATTTAATTATGAATAAATTATGCATTCACGACATTGAGTTCAATGCTGCTCGATGTACAAGGAATAAACTTGATATCATCATCCTCAATTATTCATGTACGGAATCAAGTTTAATAATAATAACTGTCTATTTGTGTTCATAAATTATATGTATCTGGTACCTCTCAAGCAAATAAATATATCTTGGCCTTCCAACATAATCAACCAGATGTAATGTCCCATCTCACAGGGAGGTTGTCAATGATGCATCTCTTAGAGATAAGGTACTATATATTATTGATGCATGCTTACTAACTAACCAGATAAGATCAAGGAGGAAAATATATGTAATAAATTAAACAAACTACACCCATCGCCCCATCCAAAGGTGAAGATGGAAGATCATATCTTGATGAAAGCCATGGCGAACTCTTTTGCTTTTATAGTTCTCTTTGTTCTGATAAAACTTGTCCATATTATGTGGTGGTGGAGACCCAAAAGTATTGAGAGAATATTAAGGAAGCAAGGGATTAAGGGCACTTCGTACCGTTCCTTGAGAGGGGACAAGCTAGAAATGGAGAAGTCTGTCAAAGACTCATCTTCTTCTAAACCCATCGGCCTCAACGCCCTAGTCATCCCTCGAGTCCTCCCTTTCTATCACAGCATGGTAAATCGACATGATCATTAAGTCAACTTTACAGTCATATTACTAAATAATGCAGTCTAATATATCAGAAGATAAAGAACTGATTTTCTATTTTGATATAGGAAAAGTTTCTTTGTGTTGGTTTGGAAGCATTCCAATGTTGATTATAGGGGAGACAGAGTTGATGAAGTTAATATTTGAAGATAAGACTGGTGGTATGGTGCACCAACCTGTTAGCCCATTAGTTAAACTTCTACACAAGGGTTTGACAACCTTAGAAGGGGAACAATGGAGTCAACGCAGAAGACTATTAACTCCTGCTTTCCACATCGACAAGTTGAAGGTACGTACGTCACCACCAAATCTGTACATTTTTTTATATCATTGCCAACAAGTAGCATATGTATGACAGAACAAGAGAAATAAAAATTGTTGGGAATGGTTCCAGCATTTTTAAGAAGTTGCTATAACCTGATCGAGTGGTGGCAGAAGCAAGTTGAAGGACAAGCGTGGTGTGAAATTGATGTTGCTCCAGAACTCGATGCTCTGGCCTGTGAAGACATAGCTCGAACAGCTTTTGGAAGTAACTACCAAGAGGGAAAACAGTCATTTGAACTCCAGAAAGAACAAACGTCGTTGGCGCTTGAAGCCTATAACTCAATCTACGTCCCAGGCTTGAGGTGAGATTGATTCTCGCGGTCTCTAGTCGTCTCAAGACCCAATCAAAAATTACCTAAAACTAATGCAATATAGTGCACTAACCCTAGGATCGTTCTCTTATCAAGGAGCCTTTGTTTCAATTCCCTAAGTTAAACTAAGTGCTAAGAAATGGTTAGAATGATGGGTTTTGTGAAAATAATTTTCTAAACTAACGCAAATGCAATAACTTTAAACTAATGAATGCTTTTCGGTTTTCAGAAATGATGAATACCCTTGGTGATAGAGATGTGACTTTCCTCGCTCAAAAATAATCGTGGGAGTTATAAATTCATTAAACATTTAGTAAAACCTCAAGATAACACTCAAGTCCAATATTCTCAATCGATAATAGCTCCTACGAACATAGCTAACTATTACTTATTGAGGTATTGTTAAAAACCGTTTAATGCACAATTAAAATTGGAATAATGCAATATGAGTCTTCTAATATGAAATGCTAAACAGCCATTACAAAGCACTAAATAATCATATTAACTAGACAATAACATGCTAATTAACATAATTAAATTAATGCTCTCAAGAAATCAATAAATATTTGTTTCATAATGCATAATCCAAAATTAATTATGAAAATCAATCTAAACAGAGATAAATAAACATCCATCTCAGTTCCAAAATCATATACAATCATCCCTATAACAAGGAGATCCAAATACATAATTTCAGACTAATGGAAGGATAGAAAAAAAAAACCCCTATGTAATTCAGTGAGCTCAGATCAATTATCCATCACCAAGAGACAAGAAAATTAGCCACGCATGGTTTGAGATTCAACTCCAATGAATTCCACGTGCACAGCCATAAAAGGAATCAAGAAATTGGAATAAAATCTGAAAATTGATGGCGGCGGCGGTGTGGGTCTCGTCGTGAATGAAGGAATCGAGTGGCGGTGTGGCTGTGGCGATCGTGATGGGAGAATGGACAACGTGAACAATAAGAGGCAGAGAGGATTTTCCAATCCAATATTGGTGGCTGATTAATGGTTGAGGAATGGGAAAATAAGGGCTCACGTAGGTAGTCAATGGATGATGATGATGACCCCTATTTTGTCCTGTAGTGGTGTGTGTTGTTGAGAGGGATTCCCCCTTCCCTGTGCTCGTGCGTCTGGTGCTGCCAAGAAGAATGAAGTGAGAGAACAGAGAATGAGTGGAGATGGAATGGCGGCCTCCTTCTCTTTGTGGCTGAGGGAATTTGAATTTTAGGGTTCTCAACTTCTCTTTTTGGACCTTCCATTTGAATCAAACCCAATTGTCCAAGTATTAAAATTAATCTGATACAAGAATTAAGCATAAAATAATATCAAAAATTCATGAAAATAATTGCATAAATAAATTGTCAATTTAAGACTATTTTATCCTAAATTTAATTTAATTCAAAGCAAACGTTATTATTCTAAATTAGTGCTTAATCATGTATTTTTAATCCATTAAATATGCCAAAATCCCCAAATTATTAATGAAAAAATGTGTAAAAATATGGTTCGATCAGAGATCAACTTTACAAGTTTTTTATTATGAAATATTCATTCTAAATTACCTAACGCAAGTTTGCTTGACTGTATTAATTATATCTCAAGGCTCGTACCCACGAGGAAGAACAAAGGGAGGTGCCAATTATACGACCAAATCAGAGGATTTTTGAGGAATATCATACGGCAAAGAGAGGATGCAACGAAGGGAGGAGAATTGGGAGGAGGGCTTGATTTATTGGCCTTATTATTGCAGTGCAAAGGACAAAGCAAAAATGGTCTGACCATAGAAGATGTGATAGAAGAATGCAAATTGTTCTACTTCGCTGGGCAAGAGACCACCGCAGCCCTCCTCCCAAGGACTATGATCTGCTTATCTATGAACCCAAAATGGCAAGAGAAGGCAAGACAAGAAGTATCAGAGATCTGGGGCACAACAAAGCCTGATTCCGGAACCATTAATCGCCTTAAATTTGTAAGTTCAAATAATAAATCATGTTCACATAATACTCAAATTAAAGTTTGGCTCAAAAAACTTGCACACGTCTTGTATTATACAATTGACACTTGCAGGGATCAATGATACTCCATGAAGTGATGAGACTGTTTCCTCCATGACCTATTTTCATCAGATACGCAACACGAAAAACACAAAGTAGGAAAGTTATGGATACCTGTTAACGCAGCAACAGAAATGATGAAAAACAGTGAAGGAAATAAACAGAGTACCAATTCATTGTATTCTTCGTTACTTTCTCATGTGTACAGTGCCAATACAAAAGCGTATATTTATAACAGTAATTGATGGTTCTAGAATAATTTATGTGGACTGTGTTGTTGTTGGGCTTCTGTTGATATGGGCTTGGCTGGTTTCTCTAAGTGTGGCTCTATTGTTAGCAATACCTGCTGGGACTCAGCTGTGCTTATATGTGATGCATGCTCATTATGATACCAGTTATTGGGGTGACGATGCACACGAGTTCAAGCCAGATAGATTCTTTGAGTGAGTTTCAAAAGCTTCGAAGGATCGAGTGGCTTTCTATGCATTTGGTTGGGGCCCACGACTTTGTGTGGGCCAAAAGCCTTTGCTATGATTGAAGCAAAGATAGCAGTGGCCACAAGTCTTCAACACTTCGTGCTTCACCACTCTCCTTCGTACTCTCATGCGCCTCACCTTCGCATTAATTTGAAGCCTCAGTATGGTGCTCCTCTCATTCTACGCCCCATCTAACTGTTGTTATTTGACTTGTGTACGTAATAAGCACTATTGTGTGGACGAACGGTTGAAATATAGTGCCTGCAATGCTGCTATTGATGAAAGGATATCATCTCCTTTGCCGGAAAAATCTTCTTTTTATTGTTTACTATATATAGGTATCTTTCTTCCAATGAAGATAAACCTTTTTGAGTTGCAAATTTTTCACGAGTGAACTCCTCGATTTCATCTGCGATAGGCTCTTGTAGGATTTTTATTAGGCGGCCCAAGCATATCACACTGGATAGGCTGTTCAGTTTAATTTCTTTATCATCCCAAAGAGGTCCAGGCCCGTAACAGATATATGATTTTGCATTTTTAGCTAAAAACATGTAGAATATGAGTAGAGCAAGTAACAACGGGATGAACCCGTTTAGATGACGGTCCTTTTAGCTAGGATCCTCCTAATTCGTACTTTCAGCGGACTAATCGACCAACAGATTAAACTCCGGCTTTCACTGTGAATGTATCTAAACGATGTGATACTTGAACACATTCTGTATACTGCGTCTCCATTCACCTTTCACCCACTACGAGATCCCTCATAGCATTAGATCCTTATCAGCGTTTGATGTGACACAACTGCTATGAGGGGGAACAGGGATTTGAACCTGCCGCGGTGGGTTTACCGGCTCTAATTAGGGGTCATATTTTGGAATCAAAAATAGTTGAAGCCAACGAGATCGTTAAATATATGCATATCAATAAAATTTGAATTGCAGTGTCATTTAATTTAAAGGTTTAGAATTTGAGGTGAACAATATGATTTGTTATAGATTGGGTTATAATCATAGTAGTATACATTGATTGATTTTTCTTGTAATTTTATTGATAGAAAAACTAGTTGCTGGAAATGATAGCTTTTGCTGGGTCGCTTTCAAGCTCTGGTGGGACCTTCGTTGCTAACGAGTGGGACGTGTCTCAATTTAATTTACAGTTGTCTTTCTCCTGCCTTCAGAATATATTCCTTAATCAGACATTATTTTAAAAAAAAAAAAAGCGAAGGCGGTTTTTGTATCTATCTTTTTTGTCACCCCACATAAAATCACTTCAGGAGATTAATTCTGCAGCCTAATGGGTGTGTTTAGTTTAAAAAGGAGGAATGGCAAGGGAGAGAATGGAAGGAAAGGTAAAGAATAACAGAAAAAGGATCACTTCATTTAGTTTTATTGGATAGGAGGTGATGAAGAGTACTTTTAATAATTCCTTATTTTTAGAATGGAGGTAAGGAAAGGAGTTATAATAATTTATTATGTCACCCTTGCATATTAATTTATATTTTATATAAATTAATTTATACATTAAAATTAATTAATGCATTAATATTTTTATTTCTGATGAATGTAATATTATATTTTAAAAAATACAAATATTTTTTATTTTTAGTTAATTTGTATAATTTATGTTTTAATTATAATTTTATTATTTTTAATTAATTTAAGAATATATTTATATATTATTTATTTTTTAAAATATATTTTTATCTACAATAACATATTTTTTATAATTATACAATTAACATCTTTAATTAATTTTATATTAATATTTTTTATTATTATACTTTTATTTTTATATGATTACAGGATTTTTAATTATAATAATATTTTTTCTCAAAATCATTAATGAAATAATAGAATAATAGTAAAGATAAATTTATTAAAAAGTTTGACTCCTCTAAAGAACCCAAGGCGAGTTAAAACGAGGGTTTAAGAGGAAGATGGCAGATTTAAGCTTCCCTCTACTCTAAAATTTTAAACTAAATAAAGGGAATGGAGTATTTTCCCTTCCCTTTCTTACCCTCCCCTCCAAACATACACAACCTCCTCTCCACTCCGGCAGGTGGGCTTCCGTTTTCAGATAAATTGGGCCAAGCTTGGGCCGAAAAGATAAATTGGGCCAAGGCGTCACAAACTATCTCGTCTCACATTTCCTGGCCCTTTACGTTCACGCAACATTAAATATCGAACATGTGCTAAAAATGTGTCAATGTTTTTACATAAACTAAGGAGAGGTTTATCAGTTTAAAAAAATAAGTTTTTTCCTTTTTGTGAGCAAAGAAAATGATATTATTGAAAATTAAGGTGCTAAGGAGTAGGGAAAAGTTAATTGTTTGATATGCCTTCTTGCACCTGGAGGTAGAGTAAAAACAAAAAGGGAGGAAGGAAAGAAAAGATTTTTATGGGAAAAAAGTAATGTGCCCTCTATTTAGATTAGATGAGGGGAATATTAATAAAAGGGAGATTTACTGTTTGGTCCCATATAGTGAAAATATTTAGTAAATGGTTTCAAATTTTAAAATATTTAAAAAATGGTCACAAGGTGTTGTCAATGCAGCACATGGTGTTGTCACTTGACAACCCCTGACAACACCATGTGCTGGATTGACAACACCTTGTGTTGTCAATGGGACAATTTTTTAAATATTTTAAAATTTGGGACCATTTGCTAAATATTTTCACTATGTAGAACCAAACAGTAAATCTCCCTTAATAAAACTAACAGAACTAGACAAAAAGAGTCAATGGTAATCATATTGAACTGATACTCCCTAGATTTCTAGTTGGGAGGGTAACGTTAGGGCTTGCCGGAAAATTATCAATATTTTGGTCCCTACTTGGAAAAAAAGGAGTTACTGATGGGATATATCATAATTGTCAATATCAAAAGAATCATTTCAAGCGATCAAAATTAGGAAGAAGATGGGTGCATCATATTTATAATGATTACGTAATCGAAAAGAAAAAAAAAAAAGAATGATTACAAGTGAGGCATTGTAATTAAGTTTCTTTTTCACAGAGTAAGCTTGCTTCAAATTAATCTCTAATCAACAGTAAATAAACAATAATACCTGGTTTTCAGTGCATATATAGCAGAAGAGCTGACTATATTTGAGCAGAACAGAAGGCAGCCTCTATATTTTCAAGTGCATTGAGACATATGCTCCGTAGAAAAAAACTCTTCACCAGAGCAAATATTTTATATATATAGTTCAATAGAACTCTCTTAGAAGAGACTTCTTAGGTAAACAAAAACATGTCCCAGTATTAGTCTATTCAGTGTAAATAATGACAAGTGATATCAGCCTCCTGTGAACCAGAAGGTCTATTTGAGCCTGAGATCGTTAGGAAGGCATGTTTCCTCAGATTTAACCAAATCAATACGTGAGGCCACGAGTATTACTGCTGCCTAACCATTTTGTGTGAACAAAACTTCCATTTAAGAACTGTAACAAGGATGTCTAAACTTCAACTAACACTCAGAAAAAATATATCTAAATAGTACTAATGCATAGATGATGCAGCACATTTCATGTTATTTGGCTTTCTAATCCTGCCATTTAAGTTGGGGTAAGATGAATTTACTCGAATTCTATCCCTATCAAAAACGTGTCGTCATCAGTGTGGATAAATAATGATTGAGATTTGAGAAGCCAATGGGAGTCGGACACCTATGTGGAAAACAATCACATCATTAAACAAGGTGATCGATGAAACAGACGAAAATTTGCAACAAGAGTTAAGGGGGATTAGATATTTTGGCAACACGTAGTAAAACTCCAAAATCGAAAGAGACGACGCACTAGAGAATCCCCCAAGGGTGGGTGATCACAGAAACAAGAAAATGAGCCAATCAGGGCTTCACAACTGATCAGTCTTTGCTGAACAAAAGCAAGGCAATAATGTGACAGCGTTTAGAATTTACCACAGACAACCAACGCAGCACTCATGGATGCAAAAGTTTGTGTCACTTCCCTCCACCAATCACATTTCGACAACGCATCTATATCTTATCAAACAAGACAAAGTGCCTCGTGGACTCTCATCATGCCTAAAATTTACCACCACCATATTATTATGCACATAACACTACCTATGATACGAACCCAACCACATGTCGTCCTTTCAATTTGTCAAACCATGGATCAACTACGCCCCCCCCCCCAAATTATATGTTGAATGATAGATAGACGGGGAAGCCAGAAAGATTCAACCTTTCACTTCTTCGTAACCATCATTACTGGATAAGACTGTGTGAGAAGGATAAGGTGATTAATTTCTCGTTAAGTATCTACAGATCGAGCTAGCTAGATAGATACATAGCTGATATTTGTATGATCAGTTTTGTTTCAATTAATCTAATCTGTGCCGACTAGCCAGTGATGTGATTATATATATATAAAGTTGTCCTGTGTGATTCTTGAGAATAAGTACGAAGAGAAGAGACAAGCTTTGAGGTGATAAGGGCACGGGAACGTGTCAAAATTGGAATAAGCAGAAGCGGCACCACCCCCTCTTCTCTTTTTCTGACATTGCCTTTGATTGAGCCAAAGACTTCTATGACTTTATTATCACGCATTTGACTCTTCAAGAATCCATGGCCCATCTTCAAAGCTCTTTCGGAGGAAATAAAAATAAAGAAACGTTTTGAGTCATAATGACGAATTCATTCTTTTGAGGAATGATGGATTCGTTTTTTAACTCAAGGGAGGGAAAAAACAGATATTATATTGCCAAAGGGAGAATGGACTTCATCATCATGATGAGCTCAATTCAGTATGTACATTTATAAATTATGCACCGAGCAAAGACAATGGCATACATCTTGTAGTTATAAAATATTATTTTATGTATGTTCTTGCTAGAGGCCCTTTGTTTTTGAGATCATATCCCAACTTAGGAGTTCGCTATAATTATTGGTCCCAAACATCAACCTAACTAAAGATGCCTGGGGCCTCCAAAGTTCAACTTCAAGATCTCCTACGGCTGTTCGACCTCAATCACATCAAGCAAAAATTATGATCTATGTCTCGTTCATGCGTATCTTAACGAACCTAACCATATCTTCCTATGTACATATAATTCAACACAAGTGTCCAAGTTAACTAGTATCGTTCAAAAATATAAAGCCGCAAGTTAGCATTCTGGGATTTGCAGAATATTAATTGTTTTCACGGTATATATAACTGGCCTCTTTATAGAGTGCGATTGTCAAGTGTCACCTCGTTTTCAAGATCACCTTCAACACATCACGCCCGATCTTTTGGATAATAACATGGTTTTCCTCATTTTTCATGTCATTCGTAAGACTGTGTCACGTTGGAAGATTAGAAAGTTGTTAATCAAATTAGATTATGTCTACGAGAAAATCAGTTGTTTAGAAAAACGAGACAATTAATTTAGTCCGATGCCGATCAGGTCAGCAAGTTGAGTCCAACAAGTTACTTGAAGCCCCCTCTTTAATGTCCCAAGTACATACATACAGAAGAAAGTGTGGGTCTAACGTCCCTGTATATTTAGCAACCAAAGAAGAAAACATAAAGTGTTGGTGGGATTAAGAAAATCGATGCCTATGACTCTACGAAGATGAATCCAATCACATGAAGAATTTCATAGGTGAAGTGTATCTGCTTATGCAATGAGCATGAAAATGGTTGAAACAAAGACAAGTTTTCAATATAGGAGATCAAAGAAAAAGAAAAACTAGAATACGTCAACGAGATCTTCTGAGAGTATATATGAAAGAAGGCCTCAATCAATAATAAATCCAAGTGAACAGGATTAATTCAAGTTATAGAACTAATCCAAAAGTATGCCTAAACAGTAGTCCTCATCACTAATTATAAACCTGGAAAATAAAATTGCAAAAAGATGTCAAAGGTAGGACTGTTTGATTGAGATGATAATCAATAATAGCACCTAGTGACATCAAATGACAGCGTGAAACTGTCTCCAATCACGCGAGTTAGAAACGTCACCTCTATGCCTCAATTATTTTTTTATAAAAAGGCAAAATGATATATATTAAAAAGATTACACTATTAAAGGTCTATGGAAGAACAAAAACTAAATAGTGAAAGACATTATCAATGTAATAATTAACAGATTCACCTAACAGTAAAAAAGTAGCAAACTGTGATAACAAAAAATGGATATCCTTCCCGTTTATCAAAGATGGAGCTGATTTGATGACTAAACTGTGATGAAGGTCTTAGGAATGCATATGAGGTGAATAGTATTGCTGGCATTGAGTAAGTTGGATCTTCAAATCCAAAGAAAGGCAATTCTTAATCATTGGCCATAACAGCCTTCTGTGTGAGAGGATTTTTCTGGTAAAAAGAATCTGATGAATCCTTGTGGGGGTGATAACATGGCAATGAATGATGATTCTCTAAACTTTGCATTTAATTTGTACAACAAGATGGACCAATCAGCTTGGAATGTCTTCTTGTTGGTCATTGTACTAGAATGCAAAGTTGAAACTTCAACCCCATGCATAACCATGCCTCAATTACCTAACCATACATATTTACTAATTAATTAAGCAACTCCATGCATCCTGTACCTTTCTTCAATATCGTCTCCCCAATGATTTTTTTTTGTATCACAAGATTTAAACAATAATACTTATTTAAGAAAAATCGAGTCTTTTCTACATAATCCAGCCATTGCTGTTTAAAATACACATTCATAAATGTTTTTTAAAAACCTGTAAACTTGTGTGCTTAATTTGAAAAAAAAAATATAAATTTCAGAAGGAGATTAACGGGTCAATTAATATAGATATATAGTGCCATGGATAGAAATGCATGTATAGATGGATGGAGGTGACTTCTTGTTGGTCCACTTGCCTCGAAGGCATGCGCATAGCCGCCAAAACCAGAACACAGTCTAATGTTCATGCCTAGTTCTCCCTTTCAAATCTAAAACTAAGCTACTGATACTCATAAACACAGATACTCACAAACACAGATACAAACACAAACAACGTTAAAAAGTTGAAAAACAAAAGCACGGCATTGGTGCACATTATTTTATTCCTCGCCACACATTATTGCTTAGCTTCACAATTCCTTTATTTCTTTTTCTTTCTTAGTTTTTAAGAGTGGTGAGAAACAGTGGGTTTTGGTGTTCATCATTTCATGCCTCCTCCCTATTTGAATTATTTAAGTCTGCCATCAAAATCAAACTTCTGCTCTCCATTCACCACTGCTTTCTATTATTTATTTATTTTTTTATACACAAATTTTAGGAAAGGGGTTGGGCTCACCCACGATTTAAGGGTAGGACACATAACTCATTATTCACTGGGGCTTGTCCATGCATGCATTGGAGCATGTCAATTATTTTTGGCTACACAGGTAGGTCAACCCAACTTCACTAAGCTGTGGTGATGTCTCTCCAATTGTTGTGACTGGAGCGAGCCACAACAAAGTGACACTCCTTTTTCCTATTATTTATTTAAAAGACCTCCAAATTTTCCTGCCTTTGGTTCTGTGGGGTCACACAGTCAATCATTTTGTGCTTTGTTTTTATGCTTCTTTTCTCTTACTACCATTGTTGTATATGTTTAGAGGACTTTTTAGATACAGGGTAGGGAAATAAAATTGAGAGAGCAAGCTAAGTTGTAAACAGCTTTTTAGATATCACTTTCACTAAACTTTTCTTCTTTTCATTTCATAGGCTGTGAGCAACTAAGCCCTTTTTCTCCTAGTTTTGTCAATAAAAAAAATTTTGTTTTGTAGTTTTGTGCATTCTTTTATATTAAGTAAAGTTATCCATTTATATGGTGTGTTGTTGTGTTGTCATTTTTGTCTTCCTTTTAAGGTGTGAATGTGTGATATGTATCGGCCTTGGATTCTCGCATGAAAGCTTCTTTATTTGCCTTGTGATCGATGGCTTGCCCAACATAAGTTACCAATTTATATATATATATATATATGTGTGTATATTAATAATGAGCTTGCTACATCAAAAATAATGGCGTGACATGGCCATTTTAACAAAGACTTGTTTAATCGCTTGCTGCCACTCCTTGTTCATTTATATGCTGTCATCATTTTGTAAACTTAGACTGAATTAAAATATAAATTTCAAATGAGGTTAATAATTAAATAAGTTATTGGGCTTGTTTGGATAGTCCGTTAAAAGAACAGACACAAATTCCGAGGTAAATATGTGAGAGAAATTTTATCTCAGTAAGCGCAGGAATGGATTTTGGTTGCCCAAACGGGCTAACCAAACAAGCCTATTGATGAGTTTTTTTTTTCTTTTTAAATTTCAGCCGGGTTTAATAATCTCTTTCGAAGATATGATTTTGCGAATTTAATTAATTATATGTTTGCAATTGTCAGTCTGCTACGTGCGTGAAAACCTGATGAAAAAATTAGGCGGATATAATCCATGCACACGTGAGATTTTTTCCCCAAGAAAAAAAAAACCAATTCAGTAACCATATTGAAGCCAAGACTTAGACTCCAAGTCACGCTTAAAAAATTATGGAATATATTGTGAGGCGTAAAAATCTGGATTAGATAGCTATTGATTAATAAATATTGAAATATGATGACTAATAAAACAACACCATCAAAATTATGTAGATTCAATAATCCCACTCACGTATATGTCAGTCTTTTTCTTATTTGTAAATTATATAGGTAGATGCTGATTAATTAATCGCCTATTTGACAACATTTTTGGGGAGTTCAAAACCTCGTTTAACAGTATTTTTCGTAAAACGAGATAATATTTTTAACATATTTACCTCAACTTACGTAAAAGCACTTCTCCACCGTATTCCCAAACGGACCCAATCACATGGGCTTAGAAGTGAGACCCAACCTAGTTAACTTATACGTGTGTGTTTGGGAATCTATAGTAAGAACGATTTCACACAAATCAAGATAAGCATGTGAGATAAATTTTGTCTCAATTTACACACATATATACTTTGTAACGTGATTGCAAACAGAGCCATATGTGTCGTATGAGTATTAGTCTTCACGATTCTTTGGGAGGTTTGGCGTTTATGAGGTGCAGTGTCATGCACAGAGCTTTGGAGATTTGATAGGTTTGAAATATAATTGAGTTAGCTAGGTCTGAGTTTGTTAGGAAGAGCCCTACGCCACTCTATCCTGATCTAAACCTCGCGTCTTAAATAATACCATTACTCATTTGGACTAAGTACGTATCATCGTTTACCATTATAAGTATTGATTAATCATCCTTGCGTGTCTACTAATAACGCCATAATTTGACTTTTGATTTCCTTTCTCACATAAAGTATTGTTAGTGTAACACTGACTACAACAGTTTATGCAAAACTCTCTAAAACAAGTATTTGACAATTAAGCTACTCACGAACGCAAACTTAATTATTATTCCGTGCGTTGGCAAGTTTTTTCCCCTTTGACTCCGTTGAGATATTACAGTTTAAATTGGAAAAAAAAATACAATGAAAGAAGCCCTGGGAAAATACTACAGTATTAACAATACCTGTAAAAGCAATAATGCAAGCACGTACCTTTATTACAGACGTGCCCAGGATTCATCGTTTATGTCGCCTCTTTTCAACGCAATATCACCGTAATTCTGCTTCAGTCAATCTGTAAAGTAAACACTGTTCTAGATTAGATCAAATGGTTTTGAAGTGTTAGAGCGAGTGAGACTTTCTTTGTATGGCCATCGTTACTCAGACTAATTTTTGCAGTTTCAATTGGTGAAACAGCATTCTTTTCGGTGTTCGAGTGTCTAACGGTGAAGATAAAAGTGGAGAACAAATTAAATGACACCGTTTTTGCTTGCGAACTGTGGCAACTGACAAACCAACCCAGCTAACTTTAGCGTGGAAAAAAATGCATTAATTAGGCCTCTAAATTAGTTTTATAGATTACTATTAATGCTGCCATTTTAATTTACAAGGTTTGAATATCTCTTACTATTATGTATATATTTAATTGTCATAGAGTCCATGTTTATATATAAGTCATCGGATACATTGTCTGAATTAATGTAAAATGTGGTTAATCATTAAATTTGTCTAAAGTAATTTTTCACATTACTCACATCTAATGCCATGCATTACATGCATCAGACAAGGCATGAATTTATAATTGATAAGAGGTTTTAAACCAAAGCAATGATATTAGAAAGATGCGATTGACATGTCCCTCGATAACTCATGATCGGTTTGTTTGGTGGAGCGTTTCCAAAAGTGAAACGCACATTCAACATTATTTTTTCTGCAAAGCGAGATAATCTCTTCACATATTTACCTCGATTTGTGTAAAAATTCTTCTCTACCGCGTTCCTAAACGGACACAATAAATATTATATATTCTTAAATCAGATGTCTCACAATAAAGAATTGAGGATGGTTACACTCATACAGCTTCCCGTTAATGAACGGCAAGACAAGCGGCATGGCACCTTTCTATGAAAGTTTTTTATTCACTGCCATGAAAGGAAAAATCTTAGAAAAATTTACCGACAGCAAGCATTTGATCGGCTTTTTTAATATAGAAGTGCCGATGTTCTGCATAGTTTTATACGTAAAATGTATTGGCACTTGAATTTAATTCATTCCTGCAAATAAAATTTTGAAATAAAGGCTTTTCATCAGTTTTTTAAATATAAGATCGTGTGGATTTGTACAGATACTATTTAGCGAAGCTATATACTGACGGGAATAGATAAAACACAAAGTATGGATATAAACTGGAGGAGTCACATATTCGCATATAATTACGTGGATTTAAAAAACAAGGTCGAATACAATTTTTAACGGGCATTTTTATCTATAAATTTCGAACTCTTACCCTGGGTTTAAAGAAAATTTCAAGTCTC
>JANTPZ010122713.1:0-19381 GCA_025593235.1 Vachellia pachyceras | reverse complement strand
CGGGATCGGGAAAAATCGGGATCGGGAAATGCCAATCCCGATCCCGATCCCGATCCCGAATATCAAAATTCCCGATCCCGATTTTTCCCATCCCGAAAGCTCGGGATCGGGACGGGAAGTTCGGGATCGGGAATCGTTGGGCAGCCCTACTCATACTAACCATTTGGTCATCTCAAAAGCATCAATATCACAAGAAACCCTTTCCTTCAACCATCTTATGAATGCCTTATTCTGTTCATTTGCTATCTTCATGTCATTCTTTCTAGGATGCATCTTCTTTAACACCTATTTATGTTCATCGAAATAAGGTTGAATTTCTTCCATATTATTCAAGATATATAGGTGTGCTTGTAAAACTTCTTCATGAGACATACTCTTCACTTTTAAACCTCGTGTTCCCTTGCTTGCACCTTCTTCATGCCATGATTGTGCATTCATCCCAGATAGATAATCACTGCAAAAGTCCACAACCTCTTACAATGTAACCTTCTCTTATTCCCATTTCAACCAAGTCTGTTGATGCCTTATTTTGATGATAACAAAATGATTTCAGGAATTATAAAGCTTAAATTATTAATGATTAAAAGTTTTTCTTAAAACTTTCAAGCTCTGTGACTTATCCATTGAGTTTGTATGAAAGTATTAAGAATACTGGAGCATTGTCCTTTAACACTTGAGTATTAAGCTTTTTCATGTGTTAAAAATTAATACTTTCAGACAATACTCGAGTCTTTGTTGAAAATGTTGAGATTACTCGAGTGATGATACATAGTACTCGAGTATTGTGAGTTAAAATGTTTCTGAGATTCAACACTTTGAGTAAAAATTCGAGCATTAAGACAAAGTATTGCAAACACTCGAGTGATATTTTTGAAACACTTGAGTATTAGTGCTAAAATGTGTTATAGCAGAATACTTTCATGTGGAACTCGAGTATTAATGTTGAAGTATTGACAACACTCAAGTATTGTGTTGTAATACTCGAGTATCGTGCCTTTTCTTTTAAAAGAATACTCAACACTTGAAGATGAGTACTCAAGTTACAGGTGAAAGTATTCACAACACTCGAGTATTAAGTTGGAATACTCGAGTATTAAGCATATCACTTCAACTTGAAACATATTGCTCGTGTTGTGAAGGAATGTTGCAAACACTCGAGTGTTAGTTTTTGTAACACTCGAGTATCGAACAAAATTTTCAAGCTTGGCACAACACTCCAAGTACAACAATCGAGTATTTGGTGGAAGTATTGACAACACTCGAGTACTGATTTTTGAATACTCGAGTATCGAGCATATTTTCTCACAAAACACAACTCCATCAAAACACTCGAGTAATGGTAAGAAAGGTGACAGCACTCGAGTATTGAGATTCTAACACTTGAATACTGTGATATTTCAATTTATTTCACTTCAAGTTTTCCTTTGAATACTCAAGTAGTAACTTAAAATTCTCTTAACACTCGAGTACAAGAATTTCAACACTCAAGTATTTACACTAAATTTCAAAATCTTCTGCAATACTCTTAGATAGCACTCGAGCAATTTCAAAAGTGTTTGTGAAACTCGAGCATTGACAAAAAAACACTCGAGTATCGTCTTATAAATTCAAAATGCTTGATTAACACTCGAGTACTATGAATCAACACTCGAATATTGTTTTTCAACATCTTTTTTCTCTCTCTGACAGCTTTTTACATGCTTTGCATCTTTTCTTATTCGTGACTAATAACGTTTGAATTTCACCTACCTTTATAAATGCAGAAGCCCATGATCATAGAAAGAGAAAAAGCTGTCCTCATAGACAGATTGCATAATTCAAGCCTTTGTCCCCCACGTTACTCATAAGCATTTATTACAACATTAATGGTGAAGATGAAGAGTTGGTTGATGAGAGTAACAGACACTTAAATGTCTCTAACGGAAAATTTATTACTCCTCATCTATAAAAGACCAAGCATTCATTACGGAGAAAAGAAGAACAATTTTTCACGTGCATTCAAAGCTTTCATCTTCATTCTCTGTAAATCATTGAATATTCTTTCCACGCCTCAGCAGTTGCTATCTATTCTTTGAGAGAGTTTTCTTTGAGCAATACTTTCTATAAATCTGAGAGAAATTCAAGGTTGAGACCTTGAATCTATTGGGCTATAAATTTGTAGAAAAACAGAGAGTGCGAGACTCTGTTTCATTGCGTATTGTAAGGGGAGTGTGAATCTCCATTATAAAGGTTGGTGAGACTGATTTGTTGGTGATTAGTGAATTATAAAGCTCAAAGGCGCTCTGAGGATTAGACGTAGGTTAGAGGGACCGAATCAGGATAAATCTCTGCGTTCATCTTCCTTTTACTCTTTCGGTGACTTTACTCTTATTTTAAATTAAGTTATAAATTTTAATCAAACCAATTCACCCCCTCTTGGTCAAATCCTATTCTAACATTTGGTATCAGAGTAGGTCTCTTGTCTAAAGAACTTAATAGTTTCAATGGAGATCCATGGCAGGATTTGGCAAACACATTCTCACAGACGGAGCTTCCATTACCAGACCTCCTGCTTTCAACAACCAAAATTTTTTTTTTAGAAAAATAAAGTTTCAAAATTTTATCTTAGCTATTGATATTGATCTATGGGATGTATTTGAATAGGGAAATTATGTACCCATGAAGGTTGAAGATGGGCTGACTCCAAAGACTCATTCTGAGTTTGACAGTGAGGATTTAAGGAGGGTGTATCTCAACAGAAAAGCAATCTTGATGCTTCAAGCAGCATTAAAATGAAGATGACTTCTTCAAAGTTTGCACTCTACTTTCAGAAAAACATATGTGGGATGCACTGGAAATAGCATATGAAGGCACAGAGACAGTGAAAGAAAGCAGAGTCAACATGCTTACCATTGAGTACGATTCACTCATGATGAGAGATGAAGAAACCATTGCTGAATTCCAAATGTGACACACTCATCTCATTAACAAGTTAGCAGCATTGGGCAAAACATATGATTAACATACTCAGGTAAGAAAAATCTTAAATGTCTTGTCCAGCAAATGGGAAGCTAAGGTCACAGCCATAGAAGAATCCTGTGGAGAATCAATGACCTCGGTGGCAGCTTTATTTGGAAGTCTTGCTGAGTATGAAAGCAACCAAAAGCTCAAAAAGGAGCTATCTAACATAGAATAAAAGAAGAAGAAGGGTTTGGCTCTCAAAACAATAAAAGAAAAAGAAAAAGAGTCAGAAACTGAAGAAGAAGAAGAAGAAGAAGGAGGAGGAGGAGGAGGAGGAGGAGGAGATGTAGAAGATGAGGAACTTGTGATGGTTGTAAGAAAGTTCAGAAGAATGTATCGCAAGGATCAACGAATTAAAAGGCCATTCAAAGAAAGATCAAGCAAAGTCATTTGCTATGAATGCAACAAACCTGGTCATTTCCATGTTGATTGCCCACAATTTGCCAATTAAAGCAAAGAAAAGGAAAAGGAGAAAAAGAAATTCAAATCTTTCAAAAAGAAGAAAGCATATGCGTCAGGAATCTGGGGAGATAGCTTAGATGAAGAAGAAAGCGAGTTGAAGAAGAAGCCAATCTCTGTTTAGTAGCTCAAGAAGAAATTCAATCTCTGTTCAAGAAGAAGAATTAGAAACAGAGGAGGTATATACTGAACCTAGCTATGATGAATTGCGAGATGAATATGATAGCATGCATATAGAGTTATTAAAATTTGCTAAGGAATTATCTTTTCTAAGAAAGAAAGTAAAAGAATTAGAAAAACCAGCTGAGAAATCTGTTATTAATCTTGAATGATTTAAATGTCATGAATTAAAAATTGAGAATGAACGTCTATCCAAAACTCTTGAAAAGTTTACTCATGGTAGTAAGATGATTCATGTTATTTTGAAAAATCAAAGAGTTACAAATGATCGAAGTGGTATTGGATATCATCCTCAAAATGATTTCAAAAAGGGGAAGAAAAGGAAATGCAACATGAGTTATTTAAATACTTTCAAAAAGTTCTGCATTCATCTGAACCTTATTCCTTCTGTAACTACTGTAACAGAAAGGGGCATAAAACTGCATCATGCTATTTCAAAAGAAACAAAGTATTAGGCACGTATAAATGGGTACCAAAAGAAACTTATGTTCTAAAGGCCCCAAACACTAACCTAAGAGGACCCAACAGAACTTGGGTACCTGAAACTGTCAAATGAATCTTTTGCAGGTTTGTCTTAAAGCATCCAGGGCAAATAAGTGGTACATCGACAGTAGATGTTCAAGACATATGACAGGTGACAAAAGCATGTTTGTCAGCCTAAAAGCAAAAAATGGAGGAAATGTAAGCTTTGGAGGAAATCAATCAAGAAGAATTACAGGAGTTGGACAAATTGCCAACACAAATGGAACTTCTGTAAAGGATATGTATCATGTGGAAGGATTATGCCACAATCTCCTCAGTGTGAGCCAGAGCACAAACAAAGGAAATTGGCTGATATTTGACTCTGAGGAATGCTTCATCATTAACAAGAAAGATCTTTCCATCGATAAAGAAAAGCTGAACATCCAACTCAGAGCCTCTAGAGATGGTAACTGTTATACTATTGAGTTAGAAAAGAATTTTACAAACTCTTGCTTAATTATTCAAACTGATGAAACTCACCTATGGCATAAACGATTAGCTCATGTGAACATGTATCAACTTGACAAATTAATCAGAAATGATTTAGTTCAAGGGCTTCCAAAACTCAAATTCAAGAATGATTTGGTATGCGATGCCTGTCAGTTAGGAAAACAAACCAAATCATCTTTTAAATAAAAAACAGAGCTTTCATCAAAAAGGCCTCTTGAACTACTTCACATGGACTTAATGGGTCCAGCTAGAGTGAAAAGTTTAGGGGGAAATTTGTACACTCTGGTAATTGTTGATGATTATTCCATATTTACTTGGACTATATTTTTGGCCTCCAAAAATGAAACTTTTGAATTATTCACTGTATTTGCCAAAAAGGTCCAAAATAAGAAAGGTATGTCTATTGTTTCCATTAGAACAGATCATGGAGGAGAATTTGGGAATAGAGACTTTCGTACTTTCTGTGAAAATGAAGGAATCAATCACAACTTCTCAGCACCAAGGACTCTTTAGCAAAATGGAGTGGTTGAGAGAAAGAACATAGTATTAGCAGACATGGCACAGGCAGTGAGGACAGAAAAGCAGGTGTCACAAGTCTTCTGGGCAGATGCTCTAAGTATAGTCTGTTACATCTCAAATAGAGCATACATAAGACCCTCTCTTGGAAAGACACCATATGAGCTGTTCAATGGAAGAAAACCAAATCTGTCTCATCTACATGTCTTTGGCAGCAAATGTTTCATTCACAATAATGGTAAGGATAACCTTGGTAAGTTTGATCCTAAATCTGATGAAGGTTTATTCCTTAGTTATTCAAATAGGAGTAAAGCATATAGAATTTTCAATAAATGTACTTGTGTGGTAGAGGAATCAGTGCATGTAGTTTTTTGCTGAAACTAATCCTCAACCAAAATCTGATGCTGATGAAGAAATTATAATTTCAAAAGGTTTTGAAAATCAAAGCAAAAAAATTCACTTGATAATCAACCTTCTCAGGTTTTTGAAAATGACCAGTTAGATGAATTTCCTAAATCTCCTCAACCAAAAGCTTGGAAATACATTAGCAATCACCCCATCAATCAAGTGATTGGAGAGGTGAGTGAATGTGTACAAACCAGGAAAAGATTTATTCATGAGGCTCAATTTTCAGCTTTTATTTCAAAAATAGAGCCTAAGAATGTTGATGAAGCTTTATCTGACAATGATTGGATAATTGCAATGGAAGAGGAATTAAATCAATTTGAAAGGAATCAAGTTTGAGATTTAGTTCCCAGACCCAGTGATCATCCAGTCATTAGTTCAAAATGGGTGTTTAGAAATAAACTTGATGACTCAGGAATCATTGTCAGAAACAAAGTTAGATTGGTTGCAAAAGAATATAACCAAGAAGAAGGCATTGATTATGAAGAAACTTATGCTCATGTGGCCAGATTAGAAGCCATATGTATTTAACTTGCCTTTGCTTGCATTATGGATTTCAAACTTTTTCAAATGGATGTAAAGAGTGCCTTCTTAAATGGTTTCATTATGAAAGAAGTTTATGTTGAGCAACCCCCTAGTTTTGAAAATCTTTCCAAACCAAATCATGTTTACAAGTTAAAGAAAGCTCTCTATGGTTTGAAACAAGCTCCTAGAGCTTGGTATGAAAGATTAAGAAATTTCTTAATCAAGAAAGATTTTGTAAGAGGAAAAGTGGATACAACTCTATTCTTTAAGCATTCAAAGTCAAATTTATTAATTGTACAGATTTATGCTGATGACATTATCTTTGGTGCAACTAACGATGATCTTTATCAAGAGTTTTCCAAGATGATGTAGAGAGAATTTGAAATGTCCATGATAAGAGAATTAAACTTCTTTCTTGGATTTCAAATTAAGCAAAAGAAAGATGGCATCTTCATCAATCGGGCTAAGTACCTCAAAGAGCTACTAAAGAAGTTTGGAATGGATCAATGCAAAAGTGCTGATACTCCCATGAGCTCAATTGCACTCCTTGATGCAGATGCAAATGGAAAGGACTATGATATCAAGAGATGTAGAGGAATGATTGGGTCTTTGCTATATCTCATAGCAAGCAGACCTGACATTCAATTTGGTGTTGGAATGTGTTCTCATTATTAAGCTGCTCCAAAGGAATCCCATGCTAAAAATATTAAGAGAATTATCAGATATCTAGCTGGTACCACTGATCTTGGATTATGGTATCCAAAAGAAAGCAATGGAGAATTAATTGCCTATTCAAAGTCTAACCATGCTGGGTATAAGATTGACAGAAAAAGTACGAGTGGCCAATGTCAATTCCTTGATGGAGATCTGGTTTCCTGGTTCAGCAAAAAGCAATCAACAGTATCATTATCATCTACAGAAGCTGAATATATTGCTGCTGCAAGCTATTGTGCTCAAGTTTTATGGATGGAGCAGCAACTCCAGGATTTGGGAATGATCTTCAAAGAGATTCCATCTACTGTGACAACATCAGCACAATAAACCTTTCAAAGAATCCTGTGTATCATTCAAGGACCAAGCACATTGACATTAGACATCATTTCATCAGGGATTATATGCAAAATAAAGACATCAAAGTTGAATTCATTCCCACTCATCTTCAGCTGGCTGATATCTTCACAAAACCTTTGGCCAGAGAACAGTTCATGAGCATCAGAAGAGAATTGGGAATGGTGAATCCCAATGAATTGTAAGTATAATGTTGATTTAATATTATTTTGATGATTATATCATTACTAACTTAAGCTTTGGAGTGTTTTGACAAAGTTTTGCAAGTGTTGAACCAAACACTTGAAGTTAAAACTCGAGTACTAAAGGCAGAGAAAAGAAGTGTTCAACAATTTTTGATGAACACTCGAGTGTTATAAGGTATTACTTGAGTGTTAATTGCCTAATATATTGAAATACTCGAGTTTCAGGTTCAAGTAATGAGTTATGGAGAAACACTCGAGTGCTGGAAAGAAATACTCGAGTACTGAGCATCACCTGAAGTCAAATGCTCAAGTAATGGATGGAAGTAAAGGTAATACTCGAGTGTTCAATCTCAACTCTCGAGTGAGGTAAGTATTTTGAAATTAAGAAACCTGATACTCGAGTATTAAAAATTCAATACTCGAGTACTAATATGTTTTAGTGACAGAGGAACTCGATACTCAAGTACTGGAGAACCAATACTCGAGTGTTGGCAAGCGAGGCTCAACACTCGAGTACTCAGAACTAATACTCAAGTACTGGCTTATCCGTTCATCTTCTCTGGTACAATACTTGAGTGCTGACATAGCAACACTCGAGTGTTTGGCATGTTTTCACTCAACACTTGAGTATTGAAACTCAATACTCGAGTGTTGGCACATCTGATCTTCAAAATCCCTCTTTTAACGTTCACTCGAACCCTAACCCCATTTTCTTCACTCGAGTACTCTCCAATCCATCCATCCAATCATTGCATCTCCTCTCAAAGCAGTTTAGACCTATTCGCATCTTCTTAACTGGCAAAACCCCTCCATTAATTCACCATAAAACCCCCATTTTCCCAAGAATCACTCCACTCGACACAATCAGCCCGGCGGCACCCATACACCAAATCCTTCAACTTTTTGATCTCAAATCACCATGGCCCGTACCAAAAGAACCAAAGCATCATCCTTTGGCCCTTCTCAATCCCAATCAACATCATCTAAGAAGGTTAGGATTATTGAACCTTTCGAGGAAGAGGAAACAATCGTAGTCTCGGCACAAAAATTAGTCTCTGGGCAACCCAAGTCAATCTTGAAGGGTAAAGCTCCAATGCAATGCTCCTTAGCCCCCATTCCTTCATCTGCTCAAGACTCAGACTTTGAAACTGAAAGCATTTCTCTCAGAAAGATGATCCCGAAGAGAAAGAAGAGAACAAAGGCAAGTAGCCCTAGAGAGTCATCCAGAAGAGGTTCCAAGAAAAAGGTAACCACATTAAAGCCTCCTGAAGGTTATGTTGTAGACACACTATACATCACAGACCATGATGATTATGAGTTAAAATATAAAAACCGTGCTCTGTGTCCTGCAATTTATATGAACTTGGAAGATATAAAGGCTTTAGGAATAGATGTGGTGGAATACCTAGATCATTATAGAAGATTGATTGAGATTAACAAGCCTTTTTTTCCCCGGAAATGGTTAGAATCTTCTATAATAATATGAAGTCCAATTCTTTGAAAGATGATGAAGATAACATTACTCATCACTCTATGGTAACCAAGATTAGAGGAAAGACCATAAGTATTACTGCTGATGATATCAATAGCTATCTTGGCACTCTTCAGTTTGATGAAAAGTTTAAAGATTTTTTTGAAGAGGAGATATTTAATTTGCTAAGACCTACAGAAAAGATCCAGGCAATCTGTCTTTTGATCCATCCTCTATGCCAGTTATACAATAGACTATTCACTATATCTATTCTAGATGTTTAGTGAATAAGAGTAAGAACTATACTCACCTGGCTCATATGGATTATCACAATTTGGCATCAATAATGGCAAAGGAAAAGAGAAGTATTGGACTGCTTGTGTTCAATAAATTTGTGGAGGTTCATATTCTCAAACTCCAAAAGGATGACTATACCATATCTCTGCCTTGTCTTGTACATTCTAGGTCTTCATCAGATTTGGTACATAGTTGAAAAGGTTGAGAAACCCATCCTATTTACTGCTCATCACTTCCATAGAATGAACATAGATGTGGTAAAGGTTCAGTCTCAGCCTACGAAGAAGAGGAAGACCACATCTGCCACATCCCGAGGACAGGATGAGGCTCAGTCATCTGCTTTACCCCAACCATCTTCTGCTCCATCATTTAGCCAGGCAGCCTTGCAGAACTACATGGAAACTGAGTTCAGAAGAATGAGTGAGGAGTTCATATCTCATTTTCAGGGTCAGACTCATCAGTATATAGATTCATTACTTAGAGCTGTAAATGATCACTTCACAGGGAAGACCTTGGATACAACAATTACATCTTTATCTCTGGATCTTATTAAGTTTAAGGATTTTCTCTTGGAGAAGTTTGATGCTTTACAGGGGTCTGTGGCTGGCTTGGATGGCAGAGTATATGGGTTGGACAGCAGGGTATCATCTATTGAGCAGTTTATCAAAGACTTTCAGGCTTCTACCTCTGCTCCTCCTGCTCCAGCTCCTCTCCTTCCTCTGATCCTGAATTTGTTGATGCTATTCTGGCCATGATTGACTTTTCATCCTCCATCCTACATCCAGAGCCTCAGCCTACACCTACACCTCCTTTGAATTCAATAGCTCCCTCTGATCCTATTGTTGATCCTTAGCCTGCTCCTGTTCTAAAGCCTTCGTCTAATCCTACTCCATCTTCTCCCTCTTCACCCTTTGTTTGAATGATGACAAAAAGGGGAGAAAGAAAATCAGATGTATCTTTTGTTGCTTTTATGATTTATGTTTTGGTTATGACTCTTTGACACTATACTTTATGAATAATTTTATGACTTATGAGTTATGTTTATGGATCATTATGTCTTTATGCTTTCATGGCTTCTCTTTGCTTTCATGGCTTATGAATTTTTGAAAATTTAAGCTCATAATTCCTAATCCCTGATTTTTTAAAAAAAGTTTTTTGTCATCATCAAAAAGGGGGAGAATGTTGATGCCTTATTTTTATGATAACAAAATGATTTCAGGAATTATAAAGCTTACATTATTAATGATTAAAAGTTTTTGTTGAAACTTTCAAGCTCTGTGGCTTATCCATTGAGTTCGTATGAAAGTATTAAGAATACTCGAGCATTGTGCTTTAACACTCGAGTCTTAAGCTTTTTCATGTGTTAAAAATTAATACTTTTAGACACCACTCGAGTCTTTGTTGAAAGTGTTGAGATTACTCGAGTAATGATATCTAGTACTTGAGTATTGTGAGTTAAAATGTTTCTGAGATTCAACACTTTGAGTAAAAACTCGAGCATTAAGATAAAGTATTGCAAACATTCGAGTGATGTTTTTGAAACACTTAAGTATTAGTGCTAAAGTGTGTTATAGCAGAATACTTTCATGTGGAACTCGAGTATTAATGTTGAAGTATTGACAACACTCGGGTATTGTGTTGTAATACTCGAGTATCGTGCCTTGTCTTTTAAAAGAATACTCAACACTTGAAGATGAGTACTCAAGTTACAGGTGAAAGTATTCACAACACTCGAGTATTGAGTTGGAATACTCGAGTATTGAGCCATATCACTTCAACTTGAAGCATATCACTCGTGTTGTGAAGGAGTGTTGCAAACACTCAAGTGTTAGTTTTTGTAACACTCGAGTATCGAACAAAATTTTCAAGCGTGGCACAACACTTCAAGTACAACACTCAAGTATTTGGTGGAAGTATTGACAACACTCGAGTATTGATTTTTGAATACTCGAGTATCGAGCATATTTTCTCACAAAACACAACACCTCCATAAAAACACTCGAGTAATGGTAAGAAAGGTGACAGCACTCGAGTATTGTGATATTTCAATTTATTTCACTTCAAGTTTTCCTTTGAACACTCAAGTAGTAACTTAAAATTCTCTTAACACTCGAGTACAAGAATTTCAACACTGAAGTATTTACATTAAATTTCAAAATCTTATGCAATACTCTCAGATAGCACTCGAGCAATTTCAAAAGTGTTTGTGAAACTCGAGCATTAACAAAAAACACTCGAGTATCGTTTTATAAATTCAAAATGCTTGATTAACACTCGAGTACTATGAATCAACACTCGAGTATTGTTTTTCAACGGCTATTTTCTCTCTCTGACAGCTTTTTACCTGCTCTGCATCTTTCCTTATTCATGACTAACAACGTTTAAATTTCACCTGCCTTCATAAAAGCATAAGCCTAGGATCATAGAAAGAGAAAAAGCTGTCCTCACAGACAGATTGCATAATTCAAGCCTTCGTTGCCTACGTTACTAAGAAGCATTTATTATAGCATTAATGGCGAAGACGAAGAGTTGGTTGATGAGAGTAACAGACACTTAAATGTCTTTAACGGCAAATTTATTACTCCTCATCTATAAAAGACTAAGCATTCATTACGGAGAAAAGAAGAACAATTTTTCACATGCATTCAAACCTTTCATCTTCATTCTCTGTAAATCATTGAATATTCTTTCCAAGCGTCAGCAGTTGCTATCTACTCTTTGAGAGAGTTTTCTTTGAGCAATACTTTCTATAAATCTAAGAGAAATTCAAGGTTGGGACCTTGAATTTATTGGGTTGTAAATTTGTCAAAAAAAAGAGAGTGTGAGACTCTGTTTCATTGCGTATTGTAAGGGGAGTGTGAATCTTCATTGTAAAGGCTAGTGAGCCTGATTTGTTGGTGATTAGTGAATTATAAAGCTCAGAGGCGCTCTGAGGACTGGACGTAGGCCAGAGGGACCGAACCAAGATAAATCTCCATGTTCATCTTCCTTTTACTCTTTCGGTGACTTTACTCTTATTTTAAATTAAGTTATAAATTTTTAATTAGACCAATTCACCCCCTCTTGGTCAAATCCTATTCTAACAAAGTCTAGTCTCATACTGATTCCATCCTTAGTCTTTCCCGGTATGTGCAATAACATCCCGACAAGGCTATCATAAACGTTCTTATCCACATGCATTACATCAATATTGTGCCTCACATCAAGAGTACTCCAATATGGAAGATAAAAAAAAGATTGACCGCTTCTTCCATATGCTCTTCTCACTGGTATTTCTCTGATTCTTACTAAAGATGACGTTGATATGCTCTATCCGGCTATACACTTCCTCTCCGGTTAATGCTTTTGGAGCCATTCCATTCTCCAGTAAGCCGTTAAAACTCTTTCTTAACCTGCGATAGGGGTGAAATCGATGAAGAAACCTCCTATGACTAAGGTAGACAGTTTTTCTCCCATGCTTAAGTTGATGGAAGTGTGTGTCTGCTTCACATATCGAACATGCTTTGTGCCCCTTGACATTGTATCCTAACAAGTTACTATACGCAGGAAAGTCATTTATCATTGTGAAGATTATCACATGTAGCTTAAATGACTCATGCCTATATGCATCAAACACATCAACACCTTCCTCCCATAGCTTCTTTAAATCCTCAATCAAAGGTGCCAAGTAAACATCAATATCATTCCCCGGTTGTTTCAGTCCAGAAATTATCATAGAAAGCATCATATATTATGTTTCATGCACAACCAGGGAGGCAAGTTATATATCACCATGAGTACTGGCCACACACTGTGTACTACTGAATGTCCCATACGGATTGTTTCCATCTGTACAAAGCCCAAGCCGAAGGTTTCTTGGCTCACCACCGAATTGCGGAAACATTTCATCAATTTTCTTCCACTGTGGAGAGTCGGCAGGGTATCGAAGATACCTTCCATCAGATATTCTCTCATCACAATGCCATCTCAACTTCTGTGCTTTTGTTACATTGGCAAACAAAGGCTTAAACCATAGTACTATTGGAAGATACCATAATACCTTCAAAGGTTTCCTTTTAGCTAGTTTATCACCACAATCACCACATTTCCTTACTTTGTATCATGTAGTTTTACATTTTGGATACTCACTAAGATCTTCATAAGTATACAGTCATTAGAACAAGCATGTATCTTCTTATACTCTATGCCCATTGTAGATAAAATTTTCTTGGCTTCATACATACAATTTGAAAGTACATTGTTCTCTGGAAGCATATCACCCAACAACTGCAGTAACAATGTGAAACTACTATCGGTCCACCCACAAGATGCCTTCAAGTTCATCAAATGCAATATACCGCGTGTATACTTACTCCCAGGGTACAACGGTGTCTCTGCATCACTCCGCATGCTTTCATATATAGGCGCTTGGGCAAAAGATTCTACCTCAACATCGTGAATCATTCTTTCCATTCGATCTTCATCTATTGCATGCACAGAATCTCTTTCATGTGCTGCATATGTATTTAGTTTTTTCCCATGCCATATCCACTTTGTGTACTGGGGATTTATTCCCTCACAAATTAGGTGATCCCTTATATCATCAGTATTTTGCCTAATCCCATTTATACACTTGATATAGGGATAAAAATACATCACATTTTTGCTAGTCACATTTCTTTTAGCAAATTCAATAAACTCTTCCACGCCATTCTCATATTCATCACTAGATCTTAACGTATTCATCCAAGTACAATCCATTTACTAAATTCTAAACCATTGTAAACAACATTCAAATTTCAAAAGACAAATCATAAAGTGACATAGTCAACAATCAAATTTAAAAAGACAAGAGTTTCGGCATCATCTCCCTTTAAAATTAACACGTCTCAAAATTTCAATAACACAATTCAACAATCCATAGTCAACAATTTGTTGTCTCATGCCAAATTCACTTGATCAATCACCTATTTCATCAAGTGACATAATTTTAATCACCCATTATATTTCACAACAATAAGTAGAGTCAAAATACAATCATTTGGACATATTAATATCATAAAAATTTGGGCAACATCTCATCATAATGTAAGACATACCAAAGTTTTAACAACAAAATTCAACCTCCCATAAAATATCAACAATATAATCTAGCAATTTCACCAACAACAAAATAGAAATATGCAATATGAATAAAATTGAATAAAAATGCACCTCACTGCCAAAACAACTCTGGTTAGGGTATGTGAGACATAAAAAATACAAAAAATCACAAAAAATAGAAAGAATCCATTATTGCCCCATCAAAAAAATTTTAAAAAGAGTCACAGATATGTACCTTTCAACGCTACTGGGAGTGGGACGATGGGGTTGAAAGTCATGGTGTGGGGCCTGGGGTATGGGTTGCGGGGAGGTACGCACGGCGGTGTGGGTCGTGGCGCGACAGGACAGGTCGTGGGGACGATGGGGTCGCGGCGTGGCGAGACAGGTTGCTGGGGGGTGTGGGTCGCGGCAGAAAAACGAGGAGTGGGGTGTGGTTCAGGTCACGAAAAACGGCCGGATAGGTCACGGGGGGTCGGGGGTGCGGGTCGCAACGAGGGTTGGGTCGGGGAACTCGGCGGAGGCTCGTCGATCGTGGGTCGGTAGGGTCACGGGGAGTATGAAGGCGACTACACAATGGTGACTAAGAGTAGGTGGTGTGGGGTTTAGAGGTTTGAAGGAGGGACCGAGGACATGCAGTAAGGAGGAGGGAGTGTGAGCGGACAGCTAGAAGGAGGGAGCTAGCATGGGCGGGAAATGACAGAAGGAGGGAGATGAAATAGTTATTTGGGTGCTTTAGGCGCTCGCCCTATCTCTGGATTTAGGCACCCTATCCGGAGATAGGGCGCCCAAAAGCCTTCTTCTAATTTCAAAAATGCCACCACCTTTATTTTTTACTCCTTTTTTTAAAAAAAGGATGCAAATTTCAGTAGTAAAAACTACACTTTGTAGTAGTGTAAGGAGTATTTTTTTTTAGAATTGAAAGAGCTTGGAGCATTTATTTGAACAGGAAAATTAAAGGGAAAATCACTTAAAGGTTTTAAGGAATGAATGTTACCGAAAAGTCCCCATAATATCTTAGCAATATATATTTATCATCATTTTTTGCACTAATACATGCTACTCATTTATCAGTAGAATTTTTTTATGATAGTTCATTCCTTAAATTAAATCCTCATAGTGTTTTTTTCCAAAATTAAACCAAGCCCACTAGCTTATTTGTTCACATACCTGATAAGAGGAGGAGAGATAGAATAATAGCCAATACATCCATCCTCTTCATGTTTTTGAATTCTTGATTTCTTCTTCACTTTGAGCTGCAAATGTATATATACTAACAAGGTTGGTGTTATATATATACATATATAAACATATATGAATAATGCTTTGGATTAGACATTTATTTATATGTGGTTAATTAATCATTAAATACTAATTTAAGATCAGTTCAATGTATCTATATAGAGTTCAATGTATATACATTATATTATGATATGCATTGTTTAGAATTAATCATCCTTGCTGTATTTGGTTAATAGATTCATGAATGGAAGGTAAAAATAAATAGCCCGACTTTCCTATATATAGATATTAGCTAGGTTGACCATAATGATATATCAAATTATTTATAATTATAAGTTTGTTTGTATAATATAAAAATAATATATACAATAAACTGAAATTATTTCACTAATAAGCTACTTTTTAATGATTCTTAATTTTTGTTCATGAAAATCAAATTTGAACAGAGTACATTCTTAGTATTTTTAAGTTAAGATTTAAGTATTTCTTCTTCATTTTTTAATGAAGTATAATAGGAAAATATACAAGAGGAAACTAAATAATAATTAATGAAGTATAAGACCATTCTTAAAATTTCTTGAACCTTGTAATACAATTTTTATTTTTCAATTAAAGCACAAGTATTCTCTTATTTAATGCAATAATGTCCAATGCACTATCATGTATTAAATGTAAGCATATTTTTCAATGGAGATTTAAACACTGGTTCATTACGTTATGAGGGGCTAACCTTTTACGCTATGTTTAACCACCGTTGATTGTAAAAGAATCTTTAATTTAATATTTATATTCATAAGCATGTATGGAATTTTTAAACATCTATTTAGACTTTTTTTTAGACTTGAATGTAATTAAATAAATCACAGTCCAAAACTCACGTGCTCTATCAAGCAATACATTCAGGCCCAAATTTATAATATTATATCTCCATTGGACTTTTGCATGCGGATATAGAGGTGCCCATAATTATCAATGTAAAAAAATTGTTTAAACTATGTGTAAAATAATAATTTTTAATAAAATTAAAATAAAAAATTAAAGAAACCTTATCAGCCACTTGCAGCAGGTTAGCCAGAGCGGTCTAAAAAAACCCTTCATTTTTTTTACTTTTTGCACACTATTGGGTTAGACTCGCATATTAAATTTTTTGGTTAAAAAACATGTATCTTTGCATTAGATGTAATTATTTCTATATACTCTCGGGTACTAAATGTAAGCATATCTCTTGATAGGAATTCAAACATTGATCCACTATGTTACGAGAAATTAACCTTTTTCATTAAACTCTTCCCATGTTAGCAGCTAACAGTGTTGTCAAACTCATGAATTAATTTTCCGTTTTACCTTTTCACCTTTTCACCTAACAAAATCATTCTATCACTCTTAAACTCATGTTAGCGGACAACTCGGTTAAATTCATGAGTTCACTCATTGAGTTTACAGTTTTTACATTTCTACCTTACAAAATCGTGTCCACTCACTCTTAAATTTGCTAAATTTTTAGATTAGACTATGATTTGTGACTTTATATACGAATTTCATAAAAATTCATTGATTGACTAAGCTAAATTATGAATATTATTGTATTAAATGTATGAATATTATTTTTTTAAATTTCAATTATTTGGGTTTAAATATATTTAAATCAAATTATTTTATTTTTTTTATATTTTAAATTTTGTTTACATGTTTTTAGTAGCTATTGATCGATAAAAGTACAATTTTACGAGTTTACGATTGAAGCTTACGGTCGAAGTATACATCCATGTCGAAAATTTGACTAAACTCGTAAGTTTAACAACCTTCATCGATAGTTGCGAATATTAATACCTCTGCATAATGCATCTCTCAAACCCCACATTATTTAAGCCTTATTGAAGTATGTTTTATGAAGGGACGTAAAGGACTATCTAAGATGTATTTAAGCAGCTCAATATTGTAAATGACAATATCTCACAAATTTTATTCAATTATTATAGATTATTGCATTTGTGTAGTTAACAAGGGTATTGACAAATATAAATCGTTAGCATAATGGCCAGTTTAGCTGAGTTTATAGGGAGTTCAAACGCACATTCAACATCATTTTCCGCAAAATAAGATAATTTCCTTCACATATTTGCTTCGGCTTACGTAAAAATATTTCTTTACCACATTTCCAAACGATTTTGCGGAAGCCATCACAGTTCACAGTTCAAGTAATTAAAATTTTCCCATACTGAATTCCTTGCCACAAATTTTCGCTGGTTGTCCCATTACTTCCTCGTCACCAATTTTTCTACCAGCAACATACACAAATATTTTGTATTTAACTTTTTTAAATCTCCCCAAATTAATTCAATGAATCTTATATTAATGATCAGAGCATTATTTAATTCATTTGCACGAAGTGTTTGGTTGTGGATAGAGCATCATGACGCTGCGCGATCCAGGTAGCTGGACCCACTTAAAAGAATGAGGCTTTGAAGTTGCAAATAACTTGTTAACTACAAATTGCACATCAATACACGGTCCTCATATGAGCAGTGAGATTTAAACCCATAAGAGCTCATGAGCTATGAGCCGACCCTTGACAACCTGAACCAACATCTATTGGCTGTTAGCTTGAAGTGTTTATTTGAACAAGAAACCAATTCCTTTCCTCTGTCAATGGATTTATAACTAACTATAGTGACATGAATATTTCCTCGTGAGAGATCGCAGGATGATCTCACTCCCTCGTAACCTCATACTTTAATCCATAAGAGGAAAAAGGGGGAAAAACAATTTCTCTAGTTTCCTATGCACTGCCTTATGCTACGTGAAGAAGGAGAAGCAGTGTTAGAATAATAGCAAAGATCTTCTTCATGTTTTTAAATTCTTGATTACTTTTTTCGTTTTAAGTGTATGTATGAAGGTTGTGTTACTTGTGTGTATAATGCCTTTTGTGTTAGAGATTTATTTAGAGGCTTCCAAACATTAAGTGCTAATGTTTTTATCAGGACATGTGCATTAAGTGCTAATTTAAGAAGTTCAATGTATACACATACCATATTTTGACATGCATTTTTATTGGGTATGTTTGACTATTCTGCACATAGTAAATTAGATTCGTGAATGGAAAAATAAATAAATAGCCAGTATTCTTCAATGTATGCATTAACTATTTTGATTCATGAAAACCATGATTAGAATCCTCGAGTTCCAAACCTCTGGTGGTAATGAAAATTTATAAAATACAATGACATTTACATCCATCGCATTTAGGTATTCACAACAAACTGATATATTTATTTTTGTCTTTTCTAATTTGACTTATAAATTACAATGCGCTACTTCAAAAAAATTGCTTATACTAGCAAGAAAGGATGGTTAAAAATTATACATCTATATCAGTTTTTTCTCAAATTGACGACATAGTTTCATTTAAATAAGCAATATAATGAAATCAGACTAGGCTGAGTTGAGTTCAAGACTAGATGGTCAAACCAGTTGATTTGTTCTAGTATGATCTGAGTTATTTTTAATTATTTACTTTTCTATGTTGATTTATAGAGTTATAAACCTAATTTATGCATATCATATTTCACCCTGTCGGTTTACATTTATATTTAATGTTTAGACTTCTATTTTATATGATTTTAATTTTTTTATGTTAATTTAGTATTATTAAATTAAATTTTCCCTCTTATAAAGGGGGAAAACATAAAAAAATTTAAATTGAAATCCCTGGACTACCATCGGACCCAATCCGATCCAACCTAACCTCATATTAGTGCTAGATTAGATTGAATCTCAAATTGTCTTATACAACCCAATGTCTGTGCCAGATCAGATTTTGGATTGGGTGTCAATCCACAACGCAAAAAAATAAAGATATATCATAATAATAAAGTCTCGAAGGAGGATTGAGCCACAGAGGAAACACAATGAGTAAATTCCACCATTTGTGCAGCTAATTGCATTGAGGGTAGAAGCAAGTGCAATCCTTAGGGCTTCCACT
>JANTPZ010122709.1:0-12795 GCA_025593235.1 Vachellia pachyceras | reverse complement strand
GATGCTGCGACCAACGGTTTGGAGGTCCATATTCGAATCAGCTGAGTGCGGAGGGAGTCATTCGAATGGATGCGTCGTCCTCACCTTCTAAACCGTGCAATATAATACGACGGTTTGGAAATACCGAATCGAATCCGGATATCAACATAATTGAATCCGTCTCTTCATTTCCTTTAAACTTGGGCAAAGGCGCGCGAGGAACTGAAGGCTGCTGTTTCAGGGGCAGTGAGGACATTTCCTTAAATCTTGGGTAAAGACGCGGTGGGTACTATCATCTATCAGGGATTTAAAATTTAGAATCACCTTTCTGGGATTCACCATTTTCGAGGTACTTTTTCCGTCATTTTCCTTTATATTAAAGGCTAAAGGTAAAATCTCATTCGTAACAAATGATATATTATATTTAGGATTAAATGGAGTATACTCTAAGCTTCCTTTAATCTAAACAATATCAGACTTTTGACACAAACTACAACGGGCATGTTTGTTGGAGCGTTTGGAAAAGTCATATGCATATTCAACAGTGTTTTTCCGCAAAACAAGATAATCTCCTTTACATATTTACCTCGACTTGTGTAAAAATATTTATCTACCGCGTTCACAAACGGGCACAACAATGTATTCATAGCCTGATAAAAACATGTTGCATGCAAAAAGGTGTTGATTTCATTAATATAAGCTGCTTAAGTTAATACCGTTAGAGTGTTGACTCCATATTTGGGAGGCCCTCGTAATCATTTAAAAAAACACTTTCACATGAGCTAACACAAAGCTATCCTCTCACATACTCATCTGCAACTCCATATAATCATTTAAAATAAGTTAATCAAACACTCAATTAACAATTAGTGAGCCTAGCTAAGTGAATATGCACTTGGTAATTTTTTGTTAGAAGGTATACTGTATGGTTATAGCTTATTTTGCGAGTCAAGTAAGCCATATATTGTGAAGCAAGTTTCATGCTTTCTTCTTTAACAAGTCAACCCGTTTGCATACAATTTAGGGCTTGTTTGGATCTCACTTTCAGAATAGCTTTTACAGATTCCGAGGCAAAACTTAGGTTTTGGAGAATAGATTTTGGAAAATAACTTTTACAGATTCTAAGGCAAAACCTAGGTTTTGGAAAGTTATTTATATTTGGGAAGTTATTAGCTTTTACGGATTCCGAGGTAAAAAGTAGGTAGGAAAGAGAAAAGAGAAAGATGAAAAGTATGAAAGAGGAAAGATAAAGGTATGAAAATGAAATAGAAGGAAAGAAAAAGTAGGAAAGAGGAAGGAGAATGAAGGAAAAAAATAGGAAAGAGGAAAGAGAATGAAGGAAAAAAAGTAGGAAAGAGGAAAGAGAAAAAGGAAAAAGGAAAATTTATGGGGAGGTCCCAAATAACGTGACAACACCATGCGCTGCATTGACAACACCATGCGCTGCATTGACAACACCTCTGGGACCATTTGATAAATATTTTAAAATTTGGGACCATTTGATAAATAACTCCCTTATGTGGGACTGAACAGTAAATTTCCCATTTAAAAATTTCAATAAAATTAATCTGTTTTGACATAGTGAAAATAATGATGATAATAATGAAGAGCTTCAATGATAATGATGACGATGATGGGCTATGGTTTATACATAATGGACCTTGGTAGATAAGGATTCAGGCCCAGTTACATGGGAACAGTCACAACTCTCAAACATACAAGAACATGTAACTCTAATAAAAAAAAAGAACATATAACTCCTAAACTACAAAGGAAAATTGTCTCTATGAATCCATGTTTTTAAGAACGATCTGGGTAAGTATAACTCAACATATAATAATAATAACTCTATGAATCCTTATTATTATATGAATCCATATAATAATAAGGATTCAGGCCCAGTTACATGGGAACAGTCACAACTCTCAAACATACAAGAACATGTAACTCTAATAAAAAAAAAGAACATATAACTCCTAAACTACAAAGGAAAATTGTCTCTATGAATCCATGTTTTTAAGAACGATCTGGGTAAGTATAACTCAACATATAATAATAATAACTCTATGAATCCTTATTATTATATGAATCCATATAATAATAAGGATTCAGGCCCAGTTACATGGGAACAGTCACAACTCTCAAACATACAAGAACATGTAACTCTAATAAAAAAAAAGAACATATAACTCCTAAACTACAAAGGAAAATTGTCTCTATGAATCCATGTTTTTAAGAACGATCTGGGTAAGTATAACTCAACATATAATAATAATAACTCTATGAATCCTTATTATTATATGAATCCATATAATAATAAGGATTCAGGCCCAGTTACATGGGAACAGTCACAACTCTCAAACATACAAGAACATGTAACTCTAATAAAAAAAAAGAACATATAACTCCTAAACTACAAAGGAAAATTGTCTCTATGAATCCATGTTTTTAAGAACGATCTGGGTAAGTATAACTCAACATATAATAATAATATTTTCTTTTTTTATAGAAGTAGATGGAAGTTCACTCTTATCCTGGTATGCATGCTTAAGGAAGGAGTTTGATGTCATAGGTTACAAGGCTCTGTCTATTATACCATGTTTGGTATGGTGAAATTGAGAGGTGGAATTGGAAATGAAATTCATTTTCTATGTTTGGTATGGTGGAATTGGAAATGGAAATGGAATTCAAAATGGGTAGAAATGAATTCCATGATGTAATCCATGGAATTGTATTCAATTCCATGGAATTGATTTTTTGGCCCCTCATTTTTTTATATTTATATCCATCTCCATCTTCATTTCCATTTCCATCTTCATCTCTATCTCCATTTCCACCAAAATCAATTCCAACGTACCAAACGAGCCATTAGGGGTTATATAGTGTGTGTTAGGAATCAGTTAAGAAAAAAGAATTTAAAGATTTCGAGAAGAATTTGCAGAATTCAAGAAAAATTTTAGGATTTCAAGGTAGTTTTTACGGATTTCAAGATAGTTTTTACAAATTTCAAGATGATTTTGTCTTTACTGACGTGCAATAAGGAGTTCCAAAATAAGCACATAGATGTTTGAAAAATATTTGTTTTGTATTTTTTTTATTGACACGACACTTTACAGAAGTTATGCTCTGCTGTTCCCAAAAGAGATCAAGTGATGGTATAGCACATCTTCTGGTCATAAATAAAGATTTATTATTATTATTATTATTATTTCAGTAAGGCTTATATATCTTCTTTCAAGAATCTGGACACATAATAAAAAGCCGCGAATCATGAGCCACATCTACGGTGTTTTATAACTCCAAAAACAAATTCCGTTGAAAAAAATAAATATACAAATTATAAAATAATTTCTATAAATTTTAAAATGATTTTATTTCAATTTAAAAATAGAGTTTTCAACTAATCGTAATTATTTATTTTTATTAGTTGAAAATAAAAAATGAGAACCTTTCGAATGCTATTCTCCCTGAGATTCATCGTCGCCTTCTGAATTGGCGTCTTGAGGAGAGCCCCAGCTGCTCAACCACCAAGCCTCTCCCTCTTTGAATCGAAGCTTTCAATAATCCACAATGGCAATATTGATAATTACGATCAGAAAAATCGAAAGAGGAGGCAACTCATCAATATCAGCTGCCTATTTCACCTGAAGATCATCAGTTAAGGAAGGAAGCAAAAAGGGAAAGCGAGAAGAGAGCGAGAGCGAGAGAGAGAGAGAGAGAGAGAGAGTTCATTGCGTAACCGATCACCATGTCGTTCTCGTTCTTTAGGACGAGGCCGAAAACGCCACAGGAGGTGGTCAGGTCTATCAAGGAGAGTCTTAATGCCCTCGATATCAAGACTGTTGTTGAAGTTAAAGCTCTCGAGAAGGTTTTGCTTCTATTTTGTTTTCCGCTATTACTTTTTCCGCACGACAATTTCACTCGTTGCCACGATGATTGGCTCATTCAATCGAAGCTTCCTTTCGATCCGAGTCCTTAATGCTATTCTTAAGCTTCCATTTCTTAGCTAAATGTGCGGACTTGATTTGCTGATAATTATAAATTTCTCGAGTTGTGTCATGCGGATTGTTCCATTAGAGGACAGTTTTTGTCACCGCTGTGTTGTGCTATGAATGTTCTGTTTCACACGGGGGCATGATTCTTTCTTTTCCCCTTTTTTATAATGGAATATTAATGTTACTTTCTGTGGCATCTTGATTGTTTATTTTAAATTTTTGTGATCACATCAATTGTTTTATTTGATTGGCATTATTGGCGGAGTAATACTTTACAGAAAGGGTTTGAAGCGATCGGCTTTCCTATGTGCATGTTTTCTGCACAGCGGATGCTGTGATTTTAGCTCATAGAAGCTTCCTAATCTGAAAACGGAATTATTATAGTTGGGGTGGTAGATAACTGGTTTATATCTGGTTCTTAATCATCTCCAAAGACATCAGTGGTGTAGTTGCTTAGCTTCCATCTCAGAAATGCCTCTAGTTACTGCCATCTTGTTTTGAGAAGCAAATGAAGAAATAATGACCTAGAGGTGCAAGCATTTAATTGATTGTAGTTAATTTTATATTAGCTGATTGATTGTTTTTTTTAATGCTTTATCGAAGGCTTTAGAGGAGGTTGAGAAGAATTTTGTGACAATGAGGTGCATGCTTTCTGGAGATGGGGAATCAGAACCAAACATGGATCAGGTAACCCAGCTGGCAGACGAAATTTGCAAAGAGGATGTTATTGATCTTCTAATTCACAAGCTGCCAACACTTGGATGGGAAGTAAGATTTAGATTGAGACCAAGCGTTAAAATGTGCAGTTGGCTAATATGGCTTCTCATTATAGTAATGTGATTTCTGATACAGGCAAGAAAAGATTTAGTCCATTGCTGGTCCATATTGTTGAAACAAAAGGTTGATTCCAAATTCTGTTGCGTAGAATACCTTGAACAACACACTGAGTTACTAAACTTTCTTGTGGTATGGTAAGTTATTTGGTCCATCACATCTTTTCCCTCTAAGTTGAACCTCTTTTTCCCTCTATGCTTTCCTCTTCTCCCAAAGGTGTACCTTTCCTAGTTATAGAGTTCACATGACTAATTGAATAATAGTGAAAGTGACTTTTGTTAATATGGATAATCTCTTAGCATTCCCAAACACTTTTAAGATTCATGGCTACTTAAGGAAACTTTATCCTTACTAAATGTTATCACTGCAAGTCCAAATGGCTGCTCATGTGCTCATGCATTCTGTTTGTATCTTCATCCAAGCAGCTACGACAACAATGAAATTGCATTGACTTGTGGGCTGATGTTGCGGGAATGTGCTAAATTCCCAACACTTGCTAGGTAAGATATTTCTACATTGTCATTTTTTCCTCCCTTCATATTTTTACGTTTTTTTCCTTTCTGGTATCTTCATATCCATTGTAGACTCATATCAATACTGCAGGAAATTTGTGTGCATTTTCTGCATTTTGAACCAGAGAAATTTCTAGCATCATATAGGAAGACAAATTAATTGAATTGTAACAATCAATTTCTTGCATGCTTGCATGTTTATAAATTGGCGATGTTCAATGTTGAATGAACTAGTGCCCCTTTTCTTGTTAACGTTAGTATTGAAATCAGTGCCTTTAATATATTCTATTTTTATGCGTCCTTTGTGATTCCTTACTTAAGCATGAACTTAGGGATGTAATATTTTTTTATTCTCTCAAGGTCATGTTTGAATCTCATGAAATTCATTCTTGTGAAAGGTCTTGGCTTTGTTTCAAAGAAATACTATATAATTAGGATTAGGAGAGAGTGAATGCTGTTAAGATAGGGAGGGGATCTATCTAGGACATTTCTATTCTGTGCTCCAAAAAATGTTTTGTTTAAACTAGACCTTTTTGTTTGAACTATTTTACAGTTTTTTTTAATTATTGAAAGACTTCCCAAGTTTTGTTATATTAAAAGATTAAAACATTTGCTCCAAAAAAAAAACAAAGATTAAGTGTACATAATATGATTGATTATCTTAATGAATGATATACATACAGCTTGTAATACCCACTGTGCCTATTTGAAAAACCGTTGGGAGAATGCATTTATGTTTGGATAAACGTTGGATTCAGAGTGCATTTATTTTGTCAAAAAAGAGTTTTTTTTACTCAGAATGTATTTGAAAGAAGAAGTTACCAAACGCTAGAGTCTGTAAGTTAATGGACTTTTGGGTCCAAAATGTATTTCGAATCCCAAAAAGGAGTTACCAAACATGCACACTGTTGTCATATCATTCTTTCTTCTCAATGTTAGTAATGGTTAATGAATATTCAGATAGTAAAAATTGATTGATGATTTTAATTATTAATATGCCTTTTGAGATTGGTCCTTGCCATACATTCTATCTTGAGGGCTAGCCAGCCACTCTATTTCACAATTCTTCTTTTGTATTTTCCCAGATACATATTGGAGTCCCCAAGCTTTGTGTTGTTCTATAAATTTGTAGAGTCGCCTACCTTTGATGTTGCTTCTGATGCTTTTTCTACTCTTAAGGTGAGATCTGAAGTCTTCCTATTTTTTATTTTTATTGTACTTATCCCGTCATACATCTCTAAGGATTTGTTTTGCAGGATCTTCTTACTAAACATCAAAAAGAGGTCTCTGAGTTTTTGACAGCTCATTATGATGAGGTTTGTGTTCTCCTCCTTTCAATTATTTCAACATATCAAGGCAGCACACCATGCTGCGGTAGCTAAATTCGTGCATATTGACAATATTTACACCCGGAGATCAAGCCTATTGGAGAACATTTTAACCATCTGCATAACTATTCTGAGATATTTAAGTACACCTAGATTGCGTATATCATCTTTGAGTGTGTGCATGATGCAGACTCATTACTGGGGTGCTTTTGTTGTTCATATTGTGTTACAGCTTTTCTAATAGGACTTCTTGTTCCAGTTTTTTGATTTATATGAGAAACTGTTGACATCTCCTAATTATGTCACAAGGAGGCAGTCTTTAAAGGTTAGTTCTGACATTGGTTGTCCATATTTTGGTTTCTGATAATCTTTTTTATCTACCGGATTTTTGACATTTAGATGTATATGGATTGTAGCTTCTCTCGGAGTTTCTTTTGGAGGCTCCAAATTCCCACATAATGAAACGCTACATCTTAGAAGTTCGGTACCTGAAAGTCATGATGACATTGTTGAGGGTATAATTTATCTTCATTCTGTATTCTTTTCCCTCATGACTAATCAGAATTTTCTTAATTAATCTGCTTACTTCTTTGAAGACTATGAGCTGCCTGGTAAATGGATAATTGAGCATCTTTTGCTACAGCATGTCTTCATACTTGTCTTTGGGTGATGTACTGCTTGGTGTTTTTCTTGGATCCACTGTGCATGCCTAGTGAACGGAGAAAGTTCTTGTCCACTGGGTCTGATTACTTCGTTTAGTATTCATTCCCTACATGGGCAGGCAATTGCATGTTTGTTCTCCTAATTCAAGTTTATTGTGGCATCATTTTCCATACATGATTCTCTCTCCAATCCTGAATGTATGAGCTAAATGACCAATTTGCAAATATTAAGAAAACATAGTTAATTAGTAAAAAATGTGTTGGTTTCCCTTAAGTACCTCTTTTAATCATTTGTATTGGAAACTACTCTATTGATGGAAAGTGTATTTGATATGTGTAATCAATAGGAAGAGTTTGAGGGAAAAAAATTATGAAGGAAAGCAAAATGGATTGAAGGGCCAATGCAAACCCCTCTACTAACTCCTATACTTAGGATCGAAGAAAGTATATCAAGGAGCGAATAGTTGTTTAAACTTGAATATATCATGTAGAGTTTTTTGTTAATTGTGAGCGCCTTGCAACCAGTGGAGACCACAAGATTGGTGCATTGGCCAGTTTCTTAATGTGATTGGCGTGTTAAACTGAGCTTGTACTTCCTCTATTTAATTATGAACGTATAGAGTTATTATATTCTTGATATTACATTTTCCATTGATGCTAATAGTTCTTTATTTTATTTTTTCTTCTATAAGCCTGCAGCTTTGTTTCATAGCTAGTTTTTTATTCTTTGATTTTGGATTGGGCAGGACTCGAGTAAAAACATTCAGTTATCCGCTTTCCACATTTTCAAGGTGATTTCTACCCTTCATGTTCAACGATGAGTTCATCATGTTTTTGTTGAAATTTCTGAGTAACATTCAATTACAGCACTTGGTTAAAAGTTCGTCAACAGTTAGATCACGAACTGTTTTTAACACAATTATCTAGATTACAAAAGGGACTTTAACTTTATGTAAGCATTTTGTTTTCTGAACTTACTTGTACTTTTGTAACCATTCATTTACTAATTTTTGGGAACTGCATATTTGACAAAGATCGTTGTAGTTGTGATTTGTCATTAGTAGGCGTACTATGCATATATATATCATTAAAAAAGGCCAGTTTTTTAAAACTTGTAATGTAATAGGTAATAGTAATTACTGGATCTCCTGCTATTGATTGCCGGATTATTTAGTGTTTTTATTTTTTTGAAAATACACAATGCAACATAAAAGTTTGCCGAATGGATTAGAATCTGCTATTAATCTACCATGTTTATGCAGGTTTTTGTTGCTAATCCTAATAAACCACGGGAAGTAAAAATTATATTGTCAAAGAACCGGGAGAAGCTGCTGGAATTGCTCCGTGATCTGTCTCCAGGAAAAGGTTACTGTGCTTTTGAGTAATGAATTGCTTTGAAATCTATATGCACTTTCTTTATTAGATTGTTCTATAGTACACTCTCGATTCCTGAGTGTTTTATCTTGGATGTCATATTCAGGTTCAGAAGATGAGCAATTTGAAGAGGAAAAGGAACTTATCATGAAGGAAATTGAAAGAGTATCGTGCTGAGTTATTCTTTGATCTGCCACATGCCCACCTGCATATGATTTTTTTTCCTTGGGTCAATTTGATGTGATTGACTTCGTATTGCTGCTTTTGATTAGCTATTGTGTTTCAATAGTCCATAAGTTTTTCAGTGGTCAAGGCAAAAAAATGAGCGTGTATTTTTGTGATATGTAACGTGAATTAGAAGTATTAATTAATAATGAAGCCATTCCTAATATATTTTTTTTTTCTTGGTATGCATTCCAGATAAATGTTGTAGTTGCCTGTTTGTATTAAAGATCAACATTACTCTAATACATCATTAATCCTACCTTCACCCGTTGACTTTTTTTAATAGAATTTAAAAGGGTTAAATAAATCATTTAATTACAACATATAATATAAAATATTTATATGTATAATTGAATTATACATCAATTTATAAGTCACAAGAACTAATTTTTAAGAAAATAATATATATATATAAGTTAATAAGTTTTATTAACCTCTTTAAAGTAATCGACTGACGTTTTTATTAAGGATATGTGTATGGTGGTTGATAATTTCAAAAGAATCATCTACCAAACAACCAATAAGCCTCTTACAAAAACTATTATTAAATTGGGCAAGTAAAAAGCATGTAAAATTGAGTTTTATGCTGTTAGATTATAAAGCCGTAGGCCACCAAGAACTTCAAAGACCCTTGTACAGTCAGTTATATATGGTGCATTGTCTAAGTAGCAATGATTTTTTTTTTTTGGTATAAACCATCCGGTATCCTGGGTTCATTGCCCACCCTAGACTAATCCGGACCCCCTGCGAGGAAACCTTACGGTGGTAGCGAGGCTCCGATGGGATAACCTCTTTGAGATTGCGTTAATTATCGCGTCTATCACTCCCCAAGATTCGAACCATCGTCCTGAGAAATGCTGATATTGCCTTTGCCAACTCTACCAATCGTCCATTGGTGTCTAAAGTAGCAATGATGTTTACCAAAAAAATGGGATGGTTGTGGGTTCAATTCGGCGAGACTGATTGAGCCCCATTCCTTTAAAAACCCTTATGGCCAATCACAAGGGAAAAATAGAAAGAAAGGAATGCTGACTGTCATCTCACTACTTATATTTTTTTTTAAATTTCACTTCAACATCCTCAACATGAACTCCTTTATCATTTTGTACATGATGGGGTAATTTTGTCACCAGATTTAATTTTGGAGACTAAATTTTAAATCATAATTAATTATAAAAAATTATATTTAAGAATTTAAATTTAAAGTATGAAGACTAAATTCATAATGGATGTAAAATATAATGAATGGTTGGTTAATTATTCTGTGTTTTTTATTTTATGATCTATACCAAGATTCAATTCTTACAAAAACAAAATTGAATAGACAAAATGAATATTTTAAATTTTTTTTCGGTATAAACCATCCGATATCCTAGGGTATCCTGGGTTCATTGCATGCCCCAGACTAATCCGGACCCCCCGCGAGGAGACCTTACGGTGGTAGCGAGGCACCGATGGGACAACCTCTTTGAGGTTGTGTTAACTATTGCGTCTGTTACTCTTTAGGATTCGAACCCTCGCCCTAAAGAATGCTAGTAGTAGTAGTGCTGGGAAACAGGCTGGACCGCCAGTCCACGGGCCAAACGGGCTTAGCCCGTTTGGCCCGTTTTTATACAGGCTGCCATTTTGGCAGCCCGAGCCCGTTTAGGCGCCAGGCAGTCACCTTTTTTTTTATTTTTAAATTTTTATTTTTATTATTATTTTATTGAAATTTTATTTTTTAAAAAAATACAACAAATTTACATAAAATTTACCAAGTCTATTTGGTTTTTCGGAAGAAAAATACAATACATTTTAAAAAAAATATAATCAACAATGTTTACAATACAAAAATATAATATATAATCAACAATCTCCAAAGTAAGTATGCATTTAAGATGAAATAATAAGGTTTAAAATAATATTTGAAGCTATTGAAAGTTTGATGCATCATCATCTTCCTATTAAAACTATAAAAGGTTTAATTTTTTTAAAAAAAATTAAAAAAATAAAAAAGCGCCAAACGGGCCCGTTTTCATACGGGCTGCCCCTCAGCCCGCGGTTGGCGGGCTGAGCCCGTTTTCCCAGCACTAGGTAGTAGCCTTTGCCAACTCTACCAAGCGCCCATTGGTAATATTTTAAATTACCTCTTGGTTCAAAAGTAAGGTGATTGATTGTTGGCCCATTGGGCTCCAGCCCACAGTCCTTAGGGTTTTACACTGGTATATTTATGATAAACTCAGCTAGGGTCTCCTTCTCCAGAGAGTGTGAGGCGGAGGGAAACCGAAACTCAGCAGAGAATCAGGCAAGATGGTTAAGTTCCTCAAGCCGAACAAGGCCGTGATCCTGCTTCAAGGACGCTATGCCGGTCGCAAGGCGGTGATTGTGCGTACTTTCGATGACGGCACGCGCGACCGCGCATACGGCCACTGCTTGGTCGCCGGAATCAAGAAGTATCCCAGTAAAGTCATCAAGAAGGATTCCGCCAAGAAGACGGCGAAGAAGTCTCGGGTTAAGGCCTTCGTCAAGCTTGTCAACTACCAGCACCTCATGCCTACGCGTTACACCCTCGATGTGGATCTCAAGGACGTAGTGTCGATTGATTCTCTTCAATCGAAGGACAAGAAGGTGACCGCCTTGAAGGAGACCAAGAAGCGGTTGGAGGAGAGGTTCAAGACCGGCAAGAACAGGTGGTTCTTCACCAAGCTTAGGTTCTGAGTGTTGCTTTCCTCTAACAATGTCGTCGTTTAGTGTTGTGAGGATTGCGGACTTGAAAAATGCTTGTTTCTTTCATGTTCTAGTGTTTCTTTTGAAGGAAATTTTGATTCTTATCTAGCGCTTTATAATCTATCAGTGGAACTATTTGGATTATATGCTAATTTTGTTATTTAAAGTGCTATGTGTGTGTCATTTTTAATGGAGATATGATGATTACTTGATCATTTTGATGGTTGGATGGTTCCTGTTTAGCATTTCAGATGCGAGATGAATATGAAATGAATCTTGAGTGCAGACAATTCAATTCCAAAAGACCATATAAATGTCTTGCGGTTGACGGGTAATCTTACCAACGCGAATGAGTAGGATTACAGAACTGTTTTTACAATTTTTTTTTATTTTTTGGGATATGAGTAGAGTTTTTGCTGCTTCTATCTAGGCATCTTGCAGGTGATTTTTTCTAGTTTCAATGTTCTAATCTAGTTTTTGGTTTTATCTACAAGCAGTTTCTCGAAACGAACTATTATTTGAAAACTGAAGTATCTGACGTTTTGTCAATCTTCGCACACTTCTAAGAACTAAACTTGAATGGATACTAATACCCTCAAGAATTTGATTCTTGCTGAAATGTCATTTTCTCCCTAGCACTTTTAAGTACTTCTGCATTTTTTGTTGATCTGATTGCATTTGACTTGAGAATATTGCTTCTTAGCCGGCTATTAGTGTAGTGTAGCAAATGCGTTGAAGTTGAAAATTCCTGAGAAAGCTGTTGCCTACTCCACATTTTGGAGTAACTTCAATCTTTTGATTAGATTTCCCTGGGGGACAACATATCGGAGCATGTTCTTTCCATTGTGTGTTTTGTTCCATTTGGATAGTCCGTTGATACAGATTCTGAAGTAGTTTATGTGAGAAGAATTTTATCTCGATAAGCGCATCCGTTGGTCAAAATGGCTTACCAAACACAGCCAATGTCTTTCTTTGTATTGGCGTTCTGGAGTTTTGCGAGATCTCAACTGTTTTCACATGTTAGCGAAAGATGCTTTAGTTCATTGTGGCTGCTGTACCCAATGATTTATGATCTGTATGTTCATCGTACCATCTGTCTTTTAATTGCTGCACTGATCTGCCACTCATTTTATGGCCTATGGTTTTAAATTATACCGTGAAAATGGCCTATCACTGAAAC
>JANTPZ010122707.1:0-10502 GCA_025593235.1 Vachellia pachyceras | reverse complement strand
GGACTAATGATAATTATTTTTTGCTTTGAGAATACCTAATTACATAGGTTAAAATGGTTAAGAAAGGTTTAGAAATCAAAATGGTAAGTTATGAAGTTAGTAAGGTAGAAATTTGGTAAAGTGCTGAAAGTAAAGTTGGTCATTTGCCCTACTTTACCTTGTCGAGAAATATAGCAGATGAACTCCAATTGAGCTGTAATTTTGTGGAAAAATGCTTCACATTAAAAGCCTTAAAAAAAGTCAAAGATCACTGGAAATGGAGTTCTGTACAGAAAGTTATGACTGTCCAAAGTTGGTGAAAAATCACAGAAAAACCTAGGAAAATGAAAAAGTACCATATGAACAGTAATTTTTCACGAATTAATCTGTACCAATTGGACAATATAATGTTCCAATGAGTATTTTTCCCTTATATAGGAATTTATAAGCTTTAATTAGAAGCTGGAACCACTCAATTTTGATTTTTCTAGAATTAGTTATGAATTTTCAAAGTTGGCCCTAAAAACTGTGAATAGTAACTTTCTTAAAAATGAAAGTTTTCAATTTAGTCCCTTTTTACAATTTAAGTTACTTGAGGCCATGAATTGGTTCCAAGGCAATATAATGGAAGCTAAGAGTGATAAGTAAGAGGTGTTACACAAATAACCATCAAACAATCACAAGCTATACACCAATTTACTCCTTACAACACAAGGCGTGTTTTGCAACCTTTGGTTTCCTCTAAACCCCTCTCTTTTCCATTTTTCCTCTCGTGAACCCTAAATTTCCAGCCACCAAAATCCAGTACAAATCCAAAAACTAAACCGATAGAAGTAAAGAGAAAGTTCTAAGGAGTAGAAATATATGAAAGATTTCATCATAACTCAACTTTACCTTGGATTTTTGGAGCTTTTTCTCTTCATCCATGGCTACCTCTTCTCTTCTTTTTTCAGGTCTGGTTGTGCACGAAAATTGGGCTGTAAAATGGAGTACAAATCTGGTCATAAGGTCTTTAATGCATGTGAAGATTAGGTGGATGGTTGAGATTGAATCTTCTAAATTAAAACAAGATCCAAGAGTCCATACACCACCACCACACCTTACACTTAGCTTATTCTCGTTGGTCTCATAAAGTGGTCATAATGTGCTGCACATGGGTTAAAAATCTGGTTGTAACCTTGGTTACACGAACCAAACCTATTACTGTTTAGTTACTTCTACCGATTACAACTTTCACCAGTAAAAGTAACTTAATTCTAGCAAATCCTTTTCCACTTTTCTGGAGATGTTTTATTCCTCTTTTAATCTCCATAATTCATTTACTAATATGGCGAAATATTTATCCAAAAATACACTTGAAATTCGTCCAAAAATAACAGGGTAATTTTATCTTGCCGAAAATCCCTTGTTATGACTGATAGTCTAGCCCTTTTCCTTTCCTCAATTTGCCTTTAGGATTGTTTAAAAATAATTTTTGAATAAAATTATATTTTCAGAGTTTTCGGGCATTTTTCCTTAAAATCAGGAAATTTGTCTTAATCGTATTTTGGGCAATAATTTTATTAATTACTATAAAATTCACTTTATTTTCCTGTGCCCCGAACTCAACTAATTGAGGTCTCTTGGCACCTTAAATAATTATTTTTGACCGATTTACCTTCAAAATTATCTAAACAGAGATTTATGCTGCATTTTGATAATTTGTCAAATCTCAGTTAATCAGTAAGTTCTTCTCTATCTTTTGGGCATCTATGAATTTTTTTGATATTTTTTACAACAGTTGACTTTTTGACTTTGACTTTGTCAAATGAGCAAAATGCCCTTCACTGTTTAACTTTTCATAATTCCCATTTTGTCCTTGACTTTTTGCCCTTGATCTTTTGATTAATGACATTTGGGTCCTTCCCAGAATGTCACCCATCCTTACATTACTCCAGGGTGAGCACACTTAACTACGGAGTTCTCATAAAATTTCTCCCACTGAGCCATATCTGACTTTGGGTTATCCAGCCCATCAGCATCAACTTTTTCCGTGCTTTCTATCTATGGGCTCTAACTTGACTTTTGATTACTAGTTTGACCATTTTTATCCAATGACCATATTACCCTTGGTATGTATACTTAATGACATTTATGTCCCTGCCTTACATTCTTAGTAATTTCAAAGCCTTAGGACTAATTTGACCAGGGTCTCTTTGGTCCACTAACATCTTCTCTTTTTGTACTTTTATTTTTGGGCCTTATCTTATCTCAAAACTATCAGTTTGACCTCTATTTTAATTTACAGACAATGGTGGATATTACACACCCAGGTTGGGTCATCTATTGTGGGTACTGCTGCATAATAAAGACCGTAGCTATTACTACGCCTTGTACAGTCTATCCACTGTACTTATAGTAATCACAAAGCTTTTAACAATTATAGTACCCTTAGTACTTTTCGTACTTCCACTGGCCATAATCTTCTCAACAATTACCCAACCCAATCTCATTCTTACTATCACAAGATAGGCCTAAAACAACATTCTTAATATCTTTACTCTAATATGCCTCAATAGCCCATCATCTGGAATAGCTGCAATCATATCCCACAACCATTCCTTATCATTAGCTTTGATCCAATTCATAAGCCTCTATGGCCCTTTTGATCCATGCTTGATGAAAATCTTGCCCTTGTAGAGTTGTATGTTCTCATTTACATCTCGAGATGCTACCATCATATTGATTTATGATCCAAATGTATATGCGGGGTTCTCTTCCCCTTTCAGGATCCTCTTTCACTATTGGTATGATTGTCCTCTCTGGCTCAATCAAAAAGGCGATTCCAGTAGCTATCTTATTGCCAACACAGCACTTGCACATTCGTAATCCAATGCTGCGCATATATACTTCTCTTTCAAAGTCATACTCCTCATCCGTCTTGGACTCCTCTCAATTTCCATTGTTATGTTCGAGTCCCGGACTGACTCCATAGCAGTAGACCACATGTCCGATGGTTCCTTCTATAGGATGCTTTCCCTTACTGGGCTAACTGTACGTAAGGGTACATCTTATGCTTGTGGATTGTCTTCCTCTGTCATAGGTGACTTATCTCGAGATCCAAATCTTTCTCTAACCAATAATCGGGAATCTCACCTTGATTGACAGACGGCTTCAAGTGCATGCTCACTTTCGGTGTGTACACATCGTAATATTTATCATCAGGGTTTGAGAATAAAGGTTACGTAACCTCAAAACTCTTACTATTCATGCTTGTCTACTCACATATATTCATTCAAATCAAAAATAGATTAATAAATAATCTAACTCAATGCATAATTCAAGCAATACACTCAACATTTTACAACAATCAATTCACATAATGATGCAATATCAATGCATACTAAGCATGAGTTGCCCAAAACCTATGCTCTGATACCACTAAGTGTAACACCTCCTACTTTCTCCCTATTTGCTCATATGAGATCACTTTTGAACCACTCTTGGGCCTTAGGTATCAAAAATTGACTAAAATTGTGAACTTGAATTTTCAAAAACAGAAAATAAAACGCTGGTACTGTTCACAGGTCACTTTTCCAAATTTCTAGCCCAACTTTGAAAAATCATAATTAATTCTAGAAAAATCGAAATGGAGTAGTTCCAATTTCTAAATTTAGCTTATTAAGTTATTTATAGGGAACAAATACTCATTGGCCCAAAAACTAACCATTTCCAGTTTTCCCTTAAATTTTGGAAAATCATATCTCTTAATATACACATCCAAATTTTACAAACTTTATATCATTTTAAAGCTCATGATGTGTAGTTTTCAACTGGAAAGTTTCAGCTCTATTGGAGCACGTTTTCTATTTTTCTTTGCCATGATAAACTGATCAGTTTTTTAGGGCCTTTGGAACCCTTTAACTTTGAAAACCAACTTTCTTAAAATTCATCAAAACCACTTTTTGGTTCATTAACGCACCTCTAACATGTATGATCATTTCTTTACCATCCCTTGCTACTTTTAGACCATTTTCATGCATGCATCATCACATATTCACATGATACATCTTGTACAGGTTTAGGGTTACAATTACAACAACTTCAAGGAGAGTTTAGCAACTCATATATTTACACAAAATCATGCAAGCAAGAGCATCATCTTCATTCATCTATAACCTTTTCCTTACCCTTACTTTAACTTCCACCTACATGGTTAGTTGGTGGGGAATGAGATTTGGGAATCCTAATAGTAAAACTAACTAATCAAATCATTGTGAAAGAGCATAACATAACTTTAAAGCAAATGTATGATCATACTAATATGTGACATAGAAAACTAAACTTTATTATGCATATGGGCATAAAACAAAAGTCACATTTCTTACAGATATAATCAACTTTGATCATCATAAATATTCATGCAACATTCACAACTCATTTTCACATAACATAAAAGAAGATTAGTAGTCTTGCTACCTTTGCTTAGCTTTCCTTTTTACTTAAACTTCAAGGTTCTATTGGATCACTTCCAAATGTGCTCTTGGATGTCTCAAATCCCTAAAGATCATGGCATAATATGCATATAAACATACCATCATCAAGATGCAACAAAACTTGCACAAACGTAATAAACCCCCTTTAGGTTTTCAAGAGTCCTACAAGTTTAAGACTTGGTTTTTATGGCCCTTATGGCTTCTAAATTCATCTCTTAACTTTACCCCACACAAAAAATCATTTTGAAGCCAATGGAACCATCAAAACAACTAAAAACACAGCCCTTCTATTTTTTCTTTGCATGGCCGAGTAACAGTAAAAATGAGAGCAAGAAAGAGTTTTCAAATTTCAGCATGTATTCTTGCATATTCATGCTCCCAAACCACTATCCATACATCAAATAGCTCAAAAACAATGCTTCCCTTTTTGCAAAGGTGGCATCACCCTCCCCTCAACACTTAGGGTTTTCCAAAAATTTCCACAATGACCAAAACAACCAACAAGCTAGCTTTTACTACTCAAGAAAGAACTTGCAACCTTTTACTACATCAAAAGCCTTCTCTTTTTCATTTTCATACCTTGAAACCCTAACTTTTCATCTTCAAAAAGAGGGCTTTGATCAAGTGAATCAACCATTAAAGAGGTAGTAGAAGTTGCAAAGAATAGAGAAATGGAAAGAGTTGGTTGTGTGTGTGAGTTACCTTGTTGGTGTTAGAGCTTCTTCTTCCTCTTCCTCTTGCAAAAATGGCGTCTTTGTCTTGAGAGTGGGAAGAGAATTTTCAAACAAAGGAGAGAGAGGGAGAGTTCCCTACTTTAAAATTGCCTCTTGAAAAATTGTGTGGAGGAGAATGAAACTTGGGGACCAAGTTGGAAAATACTAGGTTGTGCTTGTGCCACTTGTCCTCTCTTTATTTGCTTAGGAAAAAGTGATTTCTTGCTTCCCTTAAAAACTTTGTTGGGTTTACTGGCTCCCAAACTATCCGATTACTTGATCCGGTTACACGCTTTTTTGTAAGTAACCTTTATCCGGGTAACTACCTTTTTACTTTTTTGAAAACTTTCTCTCTCTTGTGGCGCCATTCCTTAGGCCTCCTTGCCTAGGTGGTGTCATGTACTAGCCTAAAACATCCCCGGGTTTTATTCGTAACTTACCAGGATTCTTCGATTTGCGTGAAACACCGTAAAACGTGCTTCTTCCAGCACCAATTTGACTTAAGGGCATGGAAAATTTCTATATTTTTCCCTGAACACCAGCCCTTTTCCATTCCTCAAAATTCTTCCCAGATTTTCTGTAATTAGTTTTCTAAGAAAATCCTTTTTCGGGGCTTTCGGGCATTGTTCTCTGTACTACGAAACTACCCACACCAGATACTGGGTAATAATTTTATTAAACACTTTAGGACCCAACTAATCTTTTCTCAGTTCGGGTCTCCGACGTTTGAGGACTCCTGCTACCTTAAATAATTATTTCTTAGTATTTTAGTCCTCTAAAAATCCTTAATTACAGAAATGCCATTGCATTCCTTTCTCATTCTTACTTTCCACATATTTACGAAAATGCCACTACCTTTCTTACTTCTCTCTTAATTGCCAAAATGCCATCACTTTTTCTACTCTTTCTTAATTTCCACCTTAGCCTTGGTTGACATTGACACTTTTGGTCAACTTTGAATTTTTGATGAACTTTGACTTTTGGGTTGACTTTGACTTTTCGGTCAACTTTGACTTTTTAGTTAACTTTTGACGAAATTACCAAAATGTCTTTATTATTTGATGACATTCTGCGTCCTATGCCTTTTTATTTGAAATGACCATTTTGCCCTTGTCATTTATGCTAAATGACCATTTTGCCCTTGGGTCATTCTTGCTTAAAATCCTTAAGACTAGGGACTTAGTCAATCTTGATCTTTCTTGTCTGGAGGCATTTTCCTTTCTATATTTCCATATCCATGGGCATTAAATCATCACATAATTTACCGGCTTATCCTCTAATAATGTAAGGAAACAATGGTTCATGAAATGAAAATGATGGGCTCAAAAGGGCTAAACAATGGAAAATCATGTTAGGGTTGGCGTTTTGATTTATATGGCTAATGAAATGAATGCATAAATCATATCTATTATGCCAATTCAAGTGCAATTTCAAGTAAGAACCAAGATAAGTTCTAGAGAGTAATAGAATGGATGAAAGTATCGCACATATGAAACAAACAAGTAGGCCCAAAATCCTTCCACAAAGGCTTTTTGTTTCTAAATTGCATTCATCAATCCAAATCAAAGCATCAATCTTTGAACTTAATGCATATGACATTTACATTTCTTTTCAACAGGCTCTAAGTCACAATTACCTAAATTGTAATTGAGATACTAAAAATATGCCAATTCATCATAAACTATAGTTTTCAAGGCTCAAAATGTGCAATTTACCAACCAAATCAATCCCTTTTTTTTGCAATTTTTTCTCAAGCTAACCAAGAGAGTTCTTTCACACAACAATAACTCACTCCCCACACTATCCCTTACATTGTCCTCAATGTAAGCCCTAATTCATAAGCATCAATAAAGCTTAAAATAGTAAGAGATCAATGTGAAGGAGTCACAACTACATCCTAAACACATAAAACAATGCAAAAAACAAAATAATAAATAAAATAAGATAAATACAATACCCTATATAGCTAACTTTCCTACTAGTGATACCCTCTCCCACACTTATTCTTAAACATATAACCATGTAAATCAATCTAAAACAATAAGAACAAGAGAAAGGAAGGATATAACCTTGTGATTGGGGGGGCCTTTACTCTTTGTGGTAGAGCTTGTGGATATATCCATTGACTGTCCACTTAAATCTTCATAGACTCGTGTAGGAAAAGTTTTCATCTCAGATGAGAAACATGCATTTCTTTATCTTAATACCTTTAGATTTTCTAGAAAGGGGCTTGTGATTAATAGGTAAAGGCTTTAAAGCATATGACTTGTAACCACAGCCTTGCCTAGTGTAATTCTACAAAATAAACATTAGACCAACCGCAGTATCTATTCCAAGATTACAAATATGGAGAGATATAGAGTGAATTGATAATATCTTAGAAACAAAACTATTCAATTGTGAATCACAACCAAGAAAAATGGGTTCCCTTCAATAGGAACCTGACAAACAGTTAAATTTTTAAAATCCTTTTGTGACTTTAATGTGGATGTTAAGAATTCATAATTGCTGGAGCATAGGACATGAACTTTACAATCACTAGAGGAATCAATCTCATTTATAATTTCACATGTTAAAATTTCATAATCCTTACCTAATGGATCATCTTCTAAAAATTCATACTCATCAATTTTACCACTATTAAATGCATCATGAACCTTATCAAAGTTCTTTTCATGCCATGCTATAAGTTTATCATTCTTTTTATCAATGCAAAACATGCATATAACATCATTATCACAAGAACAAGATAAAATCTCATTCATTTATATATCATTGTCGTGTCTAGTACTAGGAAAAGCAGCATGATCATCACATAAGGGAGCAGTGACAATGCAAGCAACATTTCCAACTAAATTATCACACAAAATATTCAAATGAGTATTAACATTTTTGAACATGTGAGAGGATTCAACAACAATGTCATCATTCACATTATCCTCATTCTCTTCAAGTGTAAGAGAAATATTACCTAAGGTATGGGACGATTCATCTAAAAGTTGAAAACATACTTGCTTTACTTTGGCATATTGTGTAGTTATTTTGAATGGAGGCATAGAAGTTTAGGAACTCTCCCGATGTGGAGTGACATTTAATGCTTAAACTTGAACTTCGTGTTCACTCTTTTGTAGGTCTTTAGGCCAAGGATTTCCCGCTTCACCCCCAGTCTTTGTCCATCGCATATGATCATAGTATGCCGTAAAAAATTCATCAATATCTGCCATCTCCTTAGAACTTTCAGTTGTTCCTTGCATGAGCAGCATAAGGTATTTCTCATTGAGTGTATCATACTTTCTTATCAAGACATTGGTCAGGTCATTCAAGTTATGGGAAGAAGGAAGAATATCTAGTCCACTTGGCTGAGGCGTAATAGGTTGGTGTGGAGGAGAAGGTTCATAAGATGGTTGAGGTTGGTGGAAAGTAGGTTGGAAAGGATAGTTATATGGTGTGAATGAAGAGTTGGAGGTAAGTAGGTGATCCTACTCTTTTTTTTCTTTGGCACAAATTATAAAACCTGGTCATTGAAATGTAATGGAAATGGTTCCAAAGATTTGTGATTTCCAAGGAATGCATTATAGGGTGCAACCTTAGGGTCGTTCTCTACAGAGCTTTGTGTACTACTAGTTACTAGTTTATGGTCAAGTTCGCTTTGCAAACAAAGACCGTTTTTTATTAAAAAATGATATGTACCTAAAAGCTAAATACAAAGTAAAATATCTTTTTGGTATTTTTAGATTTTGGGAAACAACAAAAATAGGATTGAAGTGTAAAAGATGTTGAATAATGGTTTTCCGCTTGAAAATGATTTAGGCCATCATTGTTCACAAAATATAAGGGAAAATGATAGTTTTCGTACTAAGTTTCGTAATGTAAACCCCAACAACTCACTGGGTCAGAAATTCCATGTAATGAACTCCATTCTATGAAACCCTTTAAAAACACTTAGTGTGTGTGTACGGAAGTCGCAAAGTGAAAAATTCAACTCAACACAAATATTGCCTCTAAAATCAAGCACAACTAGGAGATAAAAGAGAACAATAAAGATCTCATTGAATAGATAGAAATGAGACTTAACTCTAACAAGTCAAACAGAAAGCAAGTTTAATACACAAATAATCCAAGTTTGGCTCGACCGATACCAAGTATTTACATACAAATCATAAGTCCTAACTCAGAAACTATGTAATCCATAACATAAATACAGATTGAAAACTATTACTCCTCATTTTGGTACATTGAACTCAGACCATATTCATCTCCAAAAGGAAGGGAGATGCTTAACTACTCATAGCAATTAGTTTTAGACTCTAGATGGAGATTCATGAATGGATTAGTGATGATAGATAAATAAGATTAGGGTTGTGGAGTGTGGAAAATGATAGAAAATGAGATGATGGTTACTTCCTGTAATATCCATAATTTCTCTACTAGCTAAATTAAATGCTAGTTCGATAATTAGGAAATGAATTAGAACACAGAGATAAACAATTCATAAAGAAAGGAAAGTTATAGGCTGAAGTTGTAAAGTTAGATCTGGCCTGGTGTATGGAGTTCCGTAGGAATTTCAAAGTTAAGTATGTTTGTCCTGGAGTAATATGAGAATGGGTGATCTTTTAAAAAGGGACCCATATGTCATTTAACAGAAGACCAAGGGTATAAAGGTCTTTCAGTGTTAAAAGTAAGGGTAAAATGGTAATTTTGGAAAAGTAGATAAAGTAAGGGTAAAATGGTAATTATGAGAAAATATAAGAGCATTTTGGTCATTTGACAAGTCAAAGTCAGTAGTCAACAGTTGACCAAAAATTTAGAGACGCCCAATTGACATAACCCGACTCACTGATCACAACTGTGAATCACGGACTTTCCAGATTTAGACTAGATTTTTATTTATATAATTTTGAAGGTCAAAAAGGGGGAAATATCAATTTAAGGTATCTGGAGCTCTTAGAAAATAGAGACAAAATATGGAAAAATCCAGTGAATTTTATAATATTTAATCAAATTATTATCCACGGTAAGATTAAGGCGATTTCCCTGGAAATCGGGAAAAAGACCCAAAAATCCCTGAAATATAATGTATTTCAAAGATTTCTCTATTTTCTTTTTTTAATTTTTAGAAGAGAAGATATAAAATACAATTTGACCAAAATAATGCTTGCCTATAAAGATATAGTTTTCCAATGCTAGTTTCTAAGAGTGATGGGCTCAAAAGAAGTGGCAATGGTAAAATTATGTTGGGTTTGTGTTTGGGTAAAATGAAAGGTTTTGAAATGAAGGTCTCTATCATTTTCACAGAATATTGGATCATAAAGCTTTGATTAAGAATCAAGACAAG
>JANTPZ010122698.1:0-10617 GCA_025593235.1 Vachellia pachyceras | reverse complement strand
AGGCGAAACCAATGAATTACGAAATGATTTGAGCCTCGTAAATAAGAAAAATAGAAAGAAAAATGCCTATAGACAAGAAAGGATGATCGACTAAGTCCCTAGTCTTGAAAATTCTAAGTAAAAATGACCAAAGGGCAAAACGGTCATTTAGCATAATAGCAAGGGTAAAATGGTCATTTTGAATAATAAGGCATAGGGAACAAAATGTCATCAAATAATAAGGACATTTTGGTAATTTGGTCAAAAGCAACAAAAAGTCAAAGTTGATCAAAAAGTCAAAGTCGACCAAAAAGTCAAAAGTCAACCAAGGGCAAGGTTAGAATTAAGAAAGAGTAGAAAAAGTGATGGCATTTTGGAAATTATGGCAAAAGTAGAAAAGGTAGTGGCATTTTCGTAAATAAGTGGTAAATAAAGGATTTCGGAGTTGAGGACGACTGATAAATAATTATTTGAGGTAGCAGGAGTCCTTAAATGCCAGAGACCCGAACTGAGAAAAGTTTAGTTGGGTCATAAACTAATTAATAAAATTATTACCCAGTACCTGGTGCAGGCAGTTTCGTTGAACGGAGAACAACAGTGCCCGAAAAACCCGAAAAAGTATTTTCTTAGAAAATTAATTACGGAAAATCCGGGGAGAATTTTGAGGAACATAAAAGAGCTTGAGAATCAGGGAAAAATATAGAATTTTTCCATGTCCTTAAGTCAAATTGGCCGCTGGCAGCCTACGGTGTTACACTCAAATCGAGGAATCCTGACGAGTTACGAAGGAGACCCAGAGATGCTATGGACTAAGACATGATGCCACCGAGGCAAGGAGGCCTAGGGAATGATGCCACATGAGAGATAAAGTCTCCGAAAAAGTAAAAAGGTAGTTACTCGCGTAAAGGTTACTTTACGGAAATGCGTGCCACCGGATCATGTAACTGGACCGGGCAAAGGCCCAACCAGCAAAATCTGACGCCTAAGGGGTCTGAAAAGTCAGTTTTTCAGCTAGGAGGAGACAAGGTGATGTGGAACAAGTATTTCCCAACTTGGTCCCCAAGTTTTAATATTCTCCACACATTCATTTTTTGCATGGAATTTTAAAAATACAATTCCTTCTCTCCTCTCCCATTTTGGCCGTCCTTCTCCCTCTCTCTCCTTAGTCAGATTTTTCTCTCCCTTCTCTCTAGAAACCAAGCCTCTCTCAAGCAAGAAAGAAGAGCTTCAAGCTTCCAATCACAAGGTTATAATGTGTTCTTGCAACCAAATCCCTCTCTTCTTGAGTCTTGCAACCACTACTACCTTCTCTTGAGTTGTTCCTTGGATAAGCCTCTCTTTTAGAAGAGGATGGCTAGGACTTCAAGAGTTAAAAATGGAAAGGAGAAGGTTTTAAAAGTGGTATATGGTTGCAAGCTCTTCCTTGAGGGGTAAAATATAGCTTCTTGTTGGTTGTTTGATGTTTTGTGTTATTGTAAAAAATATGGGAAGCTCATGTTTTGGGGAGGTGCTGCCCAATTTTTGAGTGATCTAAGAGGGGATGTTTTTGAGTAGATCAAAGTTAAGAAAAGGGGTTTTGGAAGCAAGGAAACACATGGTTTCATGAGCAAAGTTGAAAAACCCTTCCTTTCCTTATTTTTGCTATTTTCGTCCAAGCTAAAGAAAAAAATAGAAAGGATGTGTTTTTGAGCATTTTGATGGTTCCATTGGCTTCAAAATGGTGTTTTGTGTAGGGTAAAGCCAAGAGATGGATTTTAGAAGCTTAAAGGGCCACAAAAATCAAGTCTTGAACTTGTAGGACACTTAGAAAATCAAAAGGGGGTTTATTGTGTTTTTACAAGTTTTATGGCACCTTGGTGGTTGTATGTCTATATGAGTATTATACTATGATTGCTAGGGATTTAAGACCTCCAAGAGCATATTGGAAAGGTTATTCAAGAGAGCCATAAAGTGAAAAAGGAAAAGTTAGGATCTTGAGGTAGCAAAACTACTAATCTCCTTTTATGTTTAAGAAAATGATTTGTGAATGTTACATGAACTTTTATGATGATCAAAGTGCATGATTTGTGTATGAAATGTGACTTTTGTGCTATGGCCATATGCATATTCAAGTGAAGTATGATGTGTCACATGTTTATGTATTCATACACATGCCATAAAGTTATGTATGCACATTCACAATATTTTGATTATGTGGTTTTGCTATTGAGATTCCCAAATCTCATTTCCCACGTACTAACCATTAAGAAAAATTTGGTTTTCAAAGTTGAAGGGTTCCAAAGGCCCTGAAAAACGAACATGTTTCAAGTGGCAACTAAAAATAGAAAACGAGCTCCAAATGGGCTGAAATTTTCCATTTAGAAACTACACATCCTAAGATTTAAAATGATATAATTTGGATGTGTATTTTGGGAGATATGATTTTCTAAAGTTTGAGGTAAAATCTGGAAAACTGGAATGAACCATTTCGGACAGTATGTGGTTTTTGAATAAACTGTATCAAATGGACAAGAACTGGAACCGATGAGTATTTTTCCCCTATATTTCACTTAATAAGAAAAATTTAGAAATTGGAATCACTCAATTTTGAATTTTCTAGAATTAATTATGATTTTTCAAAGTTGGACCAGAAAACTGAAAATAAAAGACCCATGAATAGTGCCAGCGTTTTTATTGAAATGTTTTCAAAAATTTAGTTCTCAATTTTGGAACAAACCTTGATATCCAAAGCCCTAAAGTGGTCCAAAAGAGATCTAATACATACATATAGGGTATAAATAGGAGGCGTTACAGCAAGTGTTTAGCCATTCATGTTCAAGAAACCCATAAGAAAATATACATATATACCAGCACAAATATAGAACAAGAGGAAAGGAAAGGAGAATGGGGAAGAAGAACCAATATATGAAGCCAAAAATCGCTTTAAACTTCAAATCCCACTTCATTTCCACCAAAATCCTTGCCCTAGGACACCAAGAAGCTTCCAAATACACCCCAAATGTCCAGGATGACGACCAAGATGAAATGGAGGGGTATATATATGCTCAAAACCCTAAAATTTTCGGGTTAGTTTAACTGTACATTTTGTTGTGAGTATAGGGGTGCCCATGCCCTCCTTTGAACGCCTTCCTCTCTGACTATCAATTCCAGCCAAATGAGCGCCTAGGCGCTGCACTTCCATGTTTCTCATTTTTCAACTCGTGGCCTAGGCGCTCATTCTAGTACCTAGTCAAGATATGATTTTAGAAAAATAAAAAATGAAAAAAGTTTCCTGGGGTTAATTTTCTTGCAATTATACAGGAACTCTTTAGTTAACTTCTCTATAACTAAATCTTGTTTTGAATTTACTGGACTTAAGAGTATAACTCTCTTCTCAATTCTGCCCCGAGAAAACAAACTCTGGTCGCCTAATGTAGAAGATCAAAGCCATTGGTATACATAAATGACTGAAATTTAGTGAAAATGGTCTATTGATAAAGTTCTCATTGACACTACGTACTTTACAATTCCCAAGTAGGGGAAGGAAAAGTAAGGGTAAATCTTTACATAGCAAAACTATGTGAATTGTCTTCCATACAAAATTGTGGTGACTAATCTAAGTTAATGCTGTCTTCGCAAGCTAGCACCCATTGAAGGAAGAAGTGACTCTTAGGAAGACATCTTCTGTGCAAGGAATAGTGAGAGCTCCCATTGCTTGATCATATCCGAATTCTTCTTAACCTCGTTAAACTCAAGTAAATTCAAGTATGATATTGGGATCAGAAATCTCTTCATTTCTTGACCGACACAAACAGCTAGATGACCCTTTGGCACTTCAACAGATTTTGAGGACCTCTTGATGCCAGGTAAACGAAAACCCACATTGTTCTTTTATTTGAAGGGAATAAGAGGTGTTTCAAAATTGATGCTTGAGATTATTGTGAGAATTTTGCGTTGCTTGCTTCTGAAAGCATACAAGTATATCTGTATATATAGATGAATGGTGGAGGAAAGGTTATATGTGATAGAACTTAATTATTGGAAGACAAGGGCATATAGAGATCACATGGTGCTGTCTTAGAGGTCTCTTCAAAAAACCAACAAGGCAGGATGACCTAAATGAAGAATGGACTGAAACCCATTTGGCTGATATATGAGTGATGAAGCTTAAGTTAAGCCACGTTGTCCAAATTAAAGACATGGATGAGACGGATCACATGATACTGTTTTTATGTCTTTCTTAAATGTCAAGAAGGATCAAAGCCTGATGTCTATCTAAAGACTTCATAATTGTTAGTTTCGTTTCTCGACCTGCTTGAGACACGTGTTATATCTCAATTGGATTGATTAAAAGTAACGAAAAAGGTGTCTCAAGCATGTCTAGAACTCAAAATGACAACCACAGAATTCTACAGATAGATATTAATAACTTAATTAAGCTTTGAGATGTATCAAGTGATGATCCTTCTTGAACTCAAAAACAGAATCATGTGATTTTTCTCATCCATGTCTCTGGACTTTACTGCATCACAGTTATCTAACTCTTGATCAATGTCGTCACATCACAACCAAATGGGTGTCCAAGTCCTCTCTTCATTTGGTTCGTCCTTACATTTTGAAAATGATGACCTCTTACAAGACACGACCATGTGAACACTAAGAACCCTTGTCTTCCATCATTAGGCCTCATCACAGAAACTCTCCTCCACTAATTTTTTAAGGAAAACAAATGCATTCATCTATATATACTCATACTCGTAAGGTTTCCAGCAGAAGCAATTCATACAACAATACCTTCAAGCATCTAAACTCAACCACTTTCTTCTTATTCTTACGCAGAGAAAATGGGTTTTCGTTTACCTTTAATTAGAAGGGCGTCATTTACTACAAAAGTGGCTTCTTCAAGATCAAGTGAAGTGCCAAAGGGTCATTTAGCAGTGTATGTGGGAGATGAAATGAAGAGGTTTGTGATCCCTATATCATACTTGAATCAACCTTCATTCCAAGACTTGTTAAGTGAAGCTGAAGAAGAATTCGGGTATGATCATCCAATGGGTGCTCTCATTATTCCTTATACAGAAGATTCCTTCCATACAGTCACTTCTTCCTTCTATGCGTGCTAGCTTGCAAAGAGAATATATTAACTTAGATTAGCCAACACAATTTTGTAATTGATCCTTTTTCTTTGTAAATATTTTTTGTTTTCCTTTTTCTTCCTGGCCTTACTTGGGAAGTGAAAAATTGCTTATCTCAATGAGGAATGGACGAATAGAAATTTTCACCTGTTCTCGTTCAATTATCCATATGAAAGGTATTTAACTTGTTTCTTTTGGTTACCATGTGTTGCTTTTGTAATATCTCTTTTGTAACAGAGTTGTGAAAACTTTTTATAATTTTTAGCCTAGTAATTCAACTCCAGGTCCTGCTCTAGGGATTCAACTTCATCACCATATTTTGATGTACCACTAAAATCGAAACACAATTCTCAGGCTTCATTCACTTCCTGAGTCACAGTTCTTTGATTCCAAATGGGCATAAAAAGCAGAGCAGTTTTTTTAATACGCAAAATAATTTTATATTTCCAGGGAATAATCAATTAATTTTAAAATTCAACTAAATAATTATTGTTTATAATGAAGATGTAAGCTATGTATTGTCGTCAATGATATGATCTCATTCGCATAAATATGTGAACTCAATTCAATAGGTGGGAAGACTCTGGGAGCTAATTGAGTCCAACTTTCTTGTTTCTTTTATAGCTAGATTTTGGTGCGTCGCGGCCAATGAATTAATAATCAAATTCTGAGATCATATTTTCATAAAAATATGAAAAAAAATATATATAGATCAAGGAAATATATATATATATAAGTTTAAATAGATAATTATCCCTTGCAGCTAGATTTCATAATAATTTTGATGGCCCATTTTGTTCTTAATGATTGAAAGGGACAATTGAGAGAAAAGCGGCTGAGACCTTAATGAGTGCTCATGCCTTTGTATATTATATACTATTACTACCAGAAAAATATCATTTAGTGATGAAAAAATCATCCCTAAATGGCTATTTTCCATCAGAAAATTTTCATTTAGCGATGAAAAATATTAGCGACCCTCATTTTAACGATGGAAAATAGCTAAAATCCGTCGTTAAATGACGCTTTTCTAGTAGTATGTGAATACAAAAGAAATAGGGTTACCGTACAATGAAAACATCTACACCCTAACGTACACAATATTACAGCTGTACAATAACATTCAATTATCTCTTGATAATAATGCTCTAACACTTAGTATCACCACTAGGATAGGATGAATTATGATATCGTGTTCTAGCGGTCTAGTCTCGAAACACATGCTCTCTTGTTATCGTTGTCCCTTTGTACTTAAGCGATTATATGTTCCTAACTCTTTTAAGTTCAGAAACAACACAAAGACTGATTTCCCTTGTAAGAATAATTTCACTAAGAAAAAAATTGAAATTAATATAATTTCACAGGAATTATAGAATTGTTTCGAGTACCAATAACACTAACTTGCTAACTCTTTTCAAGATTTTCCCATATATAGGATTCATTTTCTTGCACTTATTTACGGATACTTTTCTTATATATAAGAAAAATCTTGATTTGAATTATCTATAAAGGATCTAATATTTGTTGAAATTAAATTGTTGACTTGATTTGATTATGATTTAATTTGATAACAATATTATTTGATTTGACTAAATTATATTTGATTAGATCTTAGGGTCATCCTTTAGTTTGTGCTTTTCTTATATAAAGAATTTTTTGTACTCTCATTTTATCAATTTGAATTTTATTTTTTTTAGTTGGGAAAACTTCAATGAAAGACGCTTGAATTATTTATTTTAATTTGGGCTGCTGAACTTAATAAATTATTAATCAGATTATCTGATACAATTAAGAATTTAGAAATTGAATCAAATTACATTCATATCCTTTTAATTATTAAAAATAAAGAATAATATTTTTTATTTTTTTAAAAAAATATTCCCTCTTCTCCCTCAAAATACGAAGCAAGCTGTGATTTGCCATTCTGCACACCTCAGGGCAGCCATGGAGTCCACAAGCTCTCATATTCAAAGCCTGGAGAAGGAGATACTAGGGATGAAGAAGCTCTTGCTGGAGAGTAGTGCTCAAGGCGATCATCAGCTAGAGAGGCGGATCAGCAAAATGGTGGACTCATAAGGACCCAAGAGCAAGGTTATCAAATCGAGATACGAATCGTGAATCGGAAAACTCATTTTTAGAATCATAAATCGAAACGTATCATGAATCGTAAGATTTATGATCATTTGCTAAAATTGACATAAATATAATTTTTCACATAAGAGACATTAAATAAAAAATTTTATTTCATAAATTTATAAAAATTATGAGTAGTTGTACCTCCACCATCAAAATAACAGCACAAAAAAACCACTAATAGCATAGAAAAGTAAAATAGGGTAGAGAGAAATAAACTTCCAAAAAAAAATACCTGATCACACAGAAATGAGATGGGAGCAAAGCAAAAAATCAACTCAACACAATAGGAAACTTAAAGTTTCGATGGGCATTGGTTAGATATAGATTGCCCTGTAGTATGAGGGGTTTTTTGTGGCAAAAATATCAATTTCTTTCAAGAAGAAGCATGAACAAAAGGCTACTATTGCGGCAATTTCTCTCCCACATCAAGGAAGGAAGAGGTCCGTTTCATCATACATCACCGAAATAGCAATTGTCACGCGATTCTTTAATGAAAGATTCCAATGGGGGAAAGATTCACTATGGGAGTCAAATCTTTCCGCTCAATATCTGGATCGAATCATGAGATTCAAATCGTGAATCGTGAGATACGACATATGATTCTGTGGGGGAAAGATTCACCATGAGAGTCGAATCTTTTCCCTCAATATTTAAATCGAATCGTGAATAGTAAGATTCTGACTACCATCGCCAAGAGTCTTCATTACATGCTGTTTGAGAAAGGGAATAAAACATAGAGAGGGTCCGTTTCATCGTCGAGTTTCCGGTTCAAAAGCCGAATCGGGATTCCTGATAATGAAGTTGGGAGGTCTTGTTTGTTTGAAGAAGAGCAAGTGAGTTTAATGGAGTTTCGAAAGTGACCACCAAGACTTTCCGACAAAGGCTGATGAATGGACTGAAGAGTGCGTTTCTGTATATTAACAAACTCAGAACGAAGATGATGAAGCTGTACATAGGGAAGTTCAAGTGATCCCCAATGATTGGGGAAAGAGAAACGGTGAAGGTGAAGAACAAGAGAGGAATTTTGAGTACAGAACAGAGCAGAAATATTAAAAAAAAAAACAAGCTTTAATTTCTTCCTATCTTTGCCGGATGAGGTAATCATTTTTAAAAAATAAAAATATTATTTTTATTTTTAATAATTAAAGGATATGGAGATAATTTAACCCAATTTCTAAATCATTAATTATGTTAAATAGCTTAATTAATAATTTGTTAAGTTCAGTAATCAGAATTAGAATTTGAAAAATTTAAACGTTTTTTATTAGGATTTCCCCTTTTTAGTTCAATTCTGAAAATATGTTTTCTCAATTTTTCAGCAAGATCGATAAGCACACAAATCCTTAAGCAGTACTAGCCTTGACAAACTGGCCAATATAATGTTTTGACCCCCCCCCACAAAAAACAAATAAAAAGAAAAAAAATTCTATATCGTAGATATTCGTAACAGATTGAGACAGAAGTGAAATTGTTCTCTCAATAAATTTCTCATTTTGGTATACAAATTTCCACTTTCCAACTTGAGCGGAAAAAAGAGAAACAAAATCTTTACATATCAAAATTAAAGGATCTAACTTTACAAAAATGTCGTTGACTAATCTAAGTTGATGCTGTCCTTGCTTGCAAGCATCAGTTGATGGAAGAAGTGACTTTTACGAAGACATCCTCTGTGCAAAGAATAGTGAGAGCTCCCATTGGATGGTCATATCCAAATTCTTCTTCAGATTCACTTAGCAGGTCTTGAAATGAAGGATGATTCAAGTAAGATATTGGGATCACAAATCTCTTGATTTCCTCTCCGACGAACACTGCTAGATGGCCCTTTGGCGCTTCAACAGATTTTGAAGAACTCTTGATCCCAAGAAGACGAAAACCCATATTGTTTTGCTTACGTTGAAGAAGAGAATAAGTGTTTGAAAGCTGATAATTGAGAGTATTGTGAGAGATTTCCGTTTGCAAAAGCATACAAGGATATGTATCAGTATATATAGATGAACGGTGGAGGCAAGGTTATGTAATAGAACTTAATTATTGGGAAGACAAGGGCATATAGAGATCAAATGGTCTTGTCTTAGAGGTCTTCTTCAAAAACCAACAAGGCAGGATGATCTGAATGGCGAGTGGACTAAAACCAATTTGGCTGAGATACGAGTGATGAAGCGTTAATGAAGCGATGTTGTCCAAAGACATGGATGAGAGGGATCACATGATACTGTTTTTTGTCTTTCTCAAATGTCAAGAAGGATAAAAGCTTGATGTCTATCCAAAGGCTTTATAATAGTTAGTTGCATTTCTTGACATGCTTGAGATACGTGTAAAATCTGAGTTGGATTGATTAAAAGTAACCAATAGTGGTGTCTCAAGCATGTCTAGAACTCAAAATGACAACCACAGAATCCTTTCAAATGGATATGAATTCAGCTTTTAACTGTTTAAGTCATGATCCTTCTCGAACACAAAAACAGAATCACGTGGGTCTTATCATCCATGTCTCTCGACTTGACTGCACTGCACTAACCTAACCCTTAATCAATATCACATCCAAAAGGTATCCAAGTCCTCCCTTCATTTGGTTCGTCCATGCTTTTGGAAAGTGACCTCTAAGATTCGACCATGTGATCTCAAAGAGCCCTTGTCTTCCATTCTATCACAGAACCTCTCCTCCACCAATTATTGAAGGAAAACAAATGCATTAATCTATATATATTCATACTTGCAACAAGCTTTTCAGCAGAAGCAATTCAAATCTACAATAATATCCTCAAGCATCTAAACACAACCACTTCTTGTTCTTACACACACAAAATGGGTTTTCGTTTACCTGAAATTAGAAGAACGTCATTTACTACAAAAGTGCCTTCTTCAAGATCAAGTGAAGTGCCAAAGGGATATCTTGCCGTGTATGTGGGAGAGGAAATGAAGAGATTTGTGATCTCTATATCCTGCTTGAATCAGGCTTCATTTCAAAAGTTATTAATCCAAGCCAAGGAAGAGTATGGATATGATCATCCAATGGGTGCTCTCACTATTCCTTGCACAGAAGATATCTTCCTAAATGTCACTTCTTCCTTCAATGGGTGCTAGTTTGCAAAGAGACTATTAACTCATTAGATTAGTCAACACGATTTTTGTAATTGGCGTAGTTTAGGTCCTATTGCTTTGTAAAGATTTTTGTTCTATTTCTCCCCGTACTTTGCTAGGGAAGTGAAAAATTGTTCATCTGGAATGAGAAGTTGATGAATAGACCTTTTGACTTAATCTCAATCAATCTTCAATATTAACAGCATCTTGTACTATTTGGTTTTTGTGAAGATGAGCCGTGTTTATATTGTGCTGTGGTAAAATATAGAAAAAGACATTGAATCAACATTTCGCTCATGCGTATCAA
>JANTPZ010122691.1:0-10305 GCA_025593235.1 Vachellia pachyceras | reverse complement strand
TCTATGTGCCATATGCTTCAGCCAACAGACATTTTGGTTGAAGCCAACGAAGATCAATTGCTCTCTGTGCCACATGCTTCAGCCAACAGACATTTTGGTTGAAGCCAACGAAGATCAATTGCTCTCTGTGCCACATGCTTCAGCCAACAGACATTTTGGCTAAAGCCAACGAAGTCCTAATGCTCTCTGTGCCACATGCTTCAGCCAACAGACATTTTGGTTGAAGCCAACGAAGATCAATTACTCTCTGTGCCACATGCTTCAGCCAACAGCCCAACACACATTTTGGCTAAAGCCAACGAAGTCCTAATGCTCTCTGTGCCACATGCTTCAGCCAACAGACATTTTGGCTAAAGCCAACGAAGTCCTAATGCTCTCTGTGCCACATGCTTCAACCAACGGACATTTTGGCTGAAGCCAACGAAGTCCTAATGCTCTCTGTGCCACATGCTTCAGCCAACAGGTTTCTTGGCTGAAGCCAGCGTCCGTACAGCTACAGTAAACCACGTGTGTAACTAACTGAACAGTTGGCCCAAATAAATCCAACAAAATCAGTTAGGATTGAACTGAAATGTGAATAGGAAAAGCAACAGAAGTTGGAAGCCAATGAAGCATCCTTTTATCCAAATCATGCATTTATCCAACATGAATCTTTTTATCCAATGGGGCATTGCTTTACCCAGGGGACATTCATCTTCTGACACAAAAAGACTTTACAAAATTGCCACCTTCGAAGAACCATATCCCTTTTCCTCATTTTCTTTAATTCACCTATCCATCTCACTCCGTCAACTCTCCATCTGATTTCCTCTTTCATATTTCCATTTCTCCATCACACTCCATCTCTTCCAACTTTGTCATTTCCCCCCCTCTACCGAGCCTTCCCTCTGTTCATCTTATTTCCAGATCTCAGCCCCTTCCCCTTTCCATTCACTCACCTCATACATTTCTTGGCTTCACCCCTCACAAACTTCACTCCCTCTATTCCATCATTCCAATTCGTCTTCTCTACCTCCGCCTCATTCCGAGAAATCACCGGGTCCTGAGACGCTGTTCTGCAGACCCAAACTTCTTCTATTCCGCCTCTCGCTTCATCTCCGCTGCACATTCCACCATGGTTGTTCGGGAGTACGCCGTTGCTGTTGCTGTTGCAAAAGCATCATGTCCATCTGAGTTCTGCCTCTTCCTAGGAGTTTGACCAAACCAGAGTTTCAATTTAGAAGGGGAGTTCCTTGTATTTCATGAATATTTTTAGAGATTCATATTTTTTGGATTTGATCTGTAAGCTTGTATGAGATTTCATACTATGCTTCAATATTTCTCTTCGCCATTATTTTACACAACTTGAATGGATTGTGTTTGTTCAGAGATTATCCTCTTGATTGAGATGAGCTTCACTTTAATCTTGACGTGATATCGTTCTAGGTTGAATGTTGTGACCGATTCATTGAACAACGTTGATTGACATTATTTTTGGAAGTGGCTAAACATCTACATGCATATCTAGTTGTGAGATAATGTGAGAAACACTAGTTGTCTGATACAAATGAACTCATATCATTAAGAAGCGATGAAGGTATAGTCATAAGCTCCTAGGAAGCATTTAAGATACCAATTCATTTTCTTAATCACACTTTGTTATCTTTAAATCTGATTGATAGGAAAAACAAAATAAACAATAGTGTAAGTAAAGGTTCTGATTCAAATCATTGACATAAATAATCTCATCCTTTAATTTGTTGAATTAATTTGCTAATTAATTACCTAGAGACATCTAAGCTCCTTAGAGATTGACCTTAGGATTGTGCCACTAGCTACATAATTTTGAGTATTAAATTTGGTCTTAAAACGACTAGAGATCAAAATCCGTAAATTCTTTTCGGAATCCATAAACTTTTTTCCCAATGAATTCCCAAACACAATCAATATTAGAGATCCGAGGAAATAATGCGACTACACATAATTTATATAAATAAAAAATAAGTATTTTGAGAGAAAAAACGAGAGTATTGCGGATAATGCCTTGTTTGGTATGATGGAATTGGAGTGATGGAATTGGAATTGGAAATGAAATCCATCATGTTTGTATGTTTGGTACCAAGAATTGGAATTGGATTTGAATTCCATGTGGAATTCAAATAGCCTCAATTCCACCAAAACAATTCCATCTCAAAAGCTAAGATTTCCAATTCCACCTTCATAATTCCTTCCTTATCCCCACGTTCAAAAAGCATCGTCGGCGACCTGATATGTCAATGAGAAGGAACAACGATTTGCCGACGCCTCGCTAACAGCCGTCGAGGACCTCAGAGCAACAGCCAACAATTGCCTTCTGCTCCTCTGTCAGCTCATCTCTGTTTCTCTGTTTTTATGAGCCTCCCTCACTACTGTGACGGAAATGGAGAAAGAACAACGCTCAGCCGACGCCTCGCAGCACACCCACGCTCAGTCGAAGCAATGCACAACAGACACACCAGCACTCTTTACTCCGACGCTCTCATAGCTGTGACAGAAATGAACAGGGAAAACACACGGCCGAGTCCTTCAGCTCCAGACACACCAGAACCAGCACAGTCGAAGCCTCTTCCGTCAACGCCCTCTGCTCAGGCACCTCCACACAGCAGCCACGTCTCTCAACCGACGCTTCCCCTGTCTTCCTCGAGTTCCAGCTCTGAAGACGAAGACGAAAGCACTGTATCAGCGATTTGTAGCACTGACGATGAAGGCGATTTGTGGCACTGAAGTTTTTCGAAGACGGAGGGCCAGAATTTTTTCATCAAAGTTGGATTTTTTATTTTTAAATATAAAAGGGCATTTCAGTCTTTTCATGTAAAAAGTAGATTCCATTTCCATGACATACCAAACGCACTTTTAAACTCCATATCCATCTCCATTTCCATATCCATTTCCATCTCCATTTCCATTTCCATCAAAATCAATTCCAGTGTACCAAACGGGCCCTTAGAACTTGTTTGAAAATCTGTTTAAGAATAAATTTTATGGAGTTCGAGATAAAATCTAGGTTTTGAAAAATGTATTTTGAGAAAATAACTTTTACGGATTTCAAGATAAAACATATGTTTTGAAATGTGATTGTTTGAGAAGTTATTAGTTTTTACGGAGTTCGAAACAAAAAGTAAGTAGAAAAGAAAAAAGAGATGAAAGAAAAAATTTATTATGAGAGAGTGTGCAATTTGATGAGAAAATAGCTTTTAAAAACCTAAATTTTGTTACAAAACCTAGGTATTGAAAAATGTGAGTATTTGGATAAAAACAGTGTTTTAAGGTAAAACTTAGATTTCCAAACGGGTATCCAAACTGACTCTTAGTATGATACCTGAAGAAGAAAAAATGAGAGAGAAAGGAAGAGCACAGGAACACTAGCATCACTATTGTAGTGTAATTAATGTAGCGGCGAAAGTTTTGGTTTCTGATGAGGACGAGAAGGCTTTATATAGAGATAGGGTTATGGTGTTATTTATAATAATAACCACAAATCTAACTACCTAAGTTATCATAGATGAAACACCCCCTCCCTATTCCCATTTCCTTAGATTCATGCTATTCCCATTTGTTGTAGATATATAATGCACCATGATAAAATCAATATCCAAACAAGTTTTAAAACATTAAACCTTATCAATTATACGTTAAATTCAACAACTTTTTAAGTTTATCTCTATTTAACATCCACTATAACACATAATAGTGAAGTCAATATATAATAAATGAAGAGTAAAATAATTCATTTACATTATAAATTTAATGAAATGATTTATAAATATGATCAAATATCACATTTTCTCTTTGTATTATAAATAATGCTATAGGAGTATATTAGATATTAAATAGTTGTATGAAACAATTTTAATTAAAAATCCTAAACTAAAACAATATTAGCCATGGGCATTGGGCACATGTCTTAAAAATCTTATTTATATTGATTATTTATCTAATCTGTTATAAATAATATAGTTGTATACTACCATCCCCATGTAATTTAGCGCAACTAAAATAATGTTGGGCCCATTTGGCTTAGCGTTTGCAAAGCTCAAACACAGTTCAACAGTGTTTTTCTGTAAAACAGGATAATCTCCTTCACATATTTATCTCGATTTATGTAAAAGTATTTCTCTACCGCATTCCCAGACGGATCCACTAACCTTACATAAATTAATAAAATTTATTAAAATTAGTCATTTGTTATAAAACAAAAATCACCCTTAAATAACAGTTAAATAGTTAGAGGCCTTTGATTTATTAATTAATTAGGAAATTTTATAGTTAGTTAGGGATATAAAGTAAAAAAATAATACCTTAAACAAAACATGTTGGAGGTGTTTATAACAACATATCAAATGCAAAGATTTTCAGTCTCAAGCCAAAAATTCAAATTCATTATGTCCAAATTGTATGGTAATAAAAAAAAATATGATTAACTCTGCTGGATGGATACCGACAGGTTGAATATAGTAAAATGAATCAATCACTTATAACGTAGTGAATTAATATTTAAATCTTTTTCAGAAGAGATAGCTACATTTAGTGTTAATATGTCTAGTAGAAGGATGTTGTATCTTGAAAAGAAAACTATGTTGAATGGACAAAAAACAATATGATCAGCTCTAATATAATAATTCTATTTCTTAATATATTACAGGCAGAGAGAAAAGTGTGAATTAGGAAAAACTCATTGACTTCTTGAGGAACTTAAAAAAATTATTGCAATTATTTTTTATATTAACTAAATCAAAATAATTCGTAAATTTGCAGTCTATATAAATAATTACATTTTTACTTAAGTATCAGTAATTTTTAAATAAATTTTAAAAAATTTAAATCAAATAGAGGATAAATTTTGTTTAAAATTATTTTTAACGTAAATTTTTTTAAAAATAACCTTGCGTAATGTAGCAAAAAAAAATAAAGAACCAAACTAAATACCAATTATCTGTTGGTTGAGGCGGGTAATTAAGCAGCTTCACCCACCTTAAAGAGGAGAATACAAATTCAAACCACAGGAAGTTTATTTGTTGAAATAGACAAAAACATTTACACTCTAAACCTTAAAAGGAATTTGTCTCAATCCAAAAACACATTAATCAACAATATAAATCACATTATCTAATTCATCATAAATAAAAAATGATGGTTAACCGTTAAATATATCTTAAATTGAAACATTTTTTCAATTTTATCCATATTAAATGAGGCTTTAAAGATAGAGAAAAATATAATATATCACATTTAAGCATTAATTAAGGATATGATTAGAAAATGAGCATTAATTATCCTACAATTAACCTTTTTTGTGGATTGAATCTAATAGTTTCTTGAATAATAGGGTCTTCGTTGAGAGAATACATTGCAAAAAAAAAAAATCCTCTTTCTCTAGCAACCAAAGTAAGTGCAAGAATGCTTTTTTTTTTGGGTTATTTATTTTTAAATTATAGGTATCCTCTTGTCAGATGATCTGGAGATAATTTTCATCAAGACATTGTAAACATTAAATATTGACACATCTTTCAGTAGAAATTTGAATCTTAATAAAAAATAACTTACTATACTTCTTTTAGTTCACAATAAATTACTTTAGCTAATTTACTAGTATACAAAAAGATATTTAATTCATTAAATTCATCTCAAATTGAGGAAAATTTTCAATTTTAACTATATTAATGATTTTGAAGGTGAGATTAAAATATAAAAAATCATATTTAAGTATTAATTACTCAAATAAAATTGACATATAAGTATCAATTACTCTCCAAATAATTTATATTGTGGGTTATAAGATTTTGTTATACGTAACTCACATTATAAATCAGATGGACAGAGTATTAAATATTAGAAATAAAATAGCACATAATCTCTATTTAAATTAGTTTCTATGGTCATAAAAGAATTATTGTTTCCATTCACTCATTTATTAAAATACGATGGTTTTCTCCTGCCTCGTATTCTAATTTCTACATGTCTATTTGGCTAATTATAGAGAGTATATAATGAGCGTGTTTGGTAACGCTTTTTCAGAGCCAAAAGTGCGGTGTACAGTGTCAAAAGAACTTATAAGTTATTGTTCATATTTTTTGTCTGCTTGGGAAGACTTATGGGAATAAGTTGCTTGTGGAAATAAGTTGCTTCTGCAAACAAGCTGAAATACTAAGCTTTTACAAATAAGTCACTCCTTCCACCGCTTTCTCAAACACAAATCACTTTTACAATCTGACTTATTTTCAATCTTACTTCTCCATAAGTCTTTATGTAAATAAATTACTTATCTCACCGTGGTCCCAAACGAACTCAATATATAAATATAATATTGATGAGTTGGTGTGATAAGTTGAGCATGTACACTTGACAGTGTCGTTTTATCAGAAAAACATGCATAAATTAGCAATATATTTAGGGTTTGTTTGGAAGTCCATTTCAGAATAGTTTTTATAGACTGAGGTAAAATTTAGGTTTTAAAATCTAGGTTTGGAAAGTTATTTGCTTTTACGGAGTTTAAGGCAAAAGGTAGGTAGGAAAAGGAAAGAGAGAAAAAATGTAGAAAAGAGAAAATTTATTAGGAGAGATGGTGTGATTTAATAAGAAAATAGCTTTTCCAAAATCTAGGTTTTAAATCGAGGTTTTATATCCAAAATAGATTTTTTAAACAAGCCCAACTTGTTACAAAGGCAGTTGACCCGTTTTAGATTCAATAGAATAAAGACCCCAAACATCAAAATGAACTAATACAAAGGGGGACGTAGCCTGCTTATTGACTCTCGACCAATCTAATGATGATAAATGACTAAACTGAGAATAAATCATCTTCAAAGACGTCAAAGATAAATGACCAAAACACGATGCACCACCAGAACAAGCAACCGAACGCCGATCATCAAGGAAGTAATCTTTGTTCCCGGCATAAGGAAGGGTCACACCAGGGACTAAGCAAAATGATGAAAGTACCAGAACAAAAGAAACCGCTGGAGCTACACCAGGAGCCAGCTAAAAACAAAAACAGAAATCACTGGAGCTACACCAAGAGCCAGCCAAAGACAAAAGAGAAACCAGTGGAGCTACACCAGGAGTCAGCCAAAAACAAGATAGAAACGCTGGAGCTTCACCAGGAGCCAGCCAAAGACAAAACAGAAACCGCTAGGGCTACACCAGGAGATACCCAAAGACAATACAAAACCCAAAGCACCAAACACAAGGAACCCAGAGATAAAACTTCAAACCAGGGGACAAAACCATGAGAAAGGACGGTAAGGAGGAGACGAAGCGGGAAAGCAGGAGCGTTGTCAAAAACTCGCTGTAAAATGGCGTAGAGCGCCGGCGCGTGAAACACCGGCGAACCTTCATACGGCGCGTGTAGTTCACGCGCTCATCGGATGGCGATGAAACTCCGGGAAAACCCCGATCGGAGCCTTCTCGTCCTCCCTGTGTGGCGCGTGTTGTTCCGTCGTACATCTACACACAGCAACGTGAAACTATTTCATCTCACTGTAATGCCAAAAAGCTGAGAGGAAATCACGAACCAGAACGGAAATTGATGCAGGAAGACAAACTATTGATCCCAGACCTAATTTCCCTTCTTCTCGGTCAGATAGGAGCAAGCGTTGGAAGCCTATTGATAGTCTGACAAGAACGAACCAGTGGCCGCAAACGAACGAACAAGGAGACTCTCAACAGTGGCTACAAACTGACGGGGCAAGAAGAAATTTTTCGGCTCTGATACCATGTTTGCCGGCGCGTGTAAGCAAGGAGGCGTGCTCTGGACAGATCTGGAGCAGGGAGACACGCTCTGGACACAGAACGAAGTCTGTCATGAACGGAGACAGGGACTGGAGACGTTCGCCTGGACGCTCCACGCGCAGCTATCGTATCAACAATGGCTCTGATACCATGTTAAATGATGAAAGAATTATTCTGAAAATTCTCATTCTCATTGATGTACCCTAATAGGGTATTTATACATTTAGGGAGAGATATACATAATAATAATCACATCCCTAATATATCTCACTAATCATATCCCCAATATATCTCACTAATCATATTCCTAATATATCTCAATAATATCAATACTAATCATATCCTTAATATATCTCAACATTGAGCATAATGGTACTTTTGGTTCCTTGTGCTTGCACATTAGAACTATTGATTTTCGCTAATTTCAACTATCAATTAGAGCGTCTGTCCTCCTTTGTAAATGGAGCAATCAAGACAATTGCTCCATTAATCTTCATTAACAGTTTATAATTTTACATTTTTTTAAGAGTCACTGATTGTTCAGTTGGTTAGTTGTTTTTATGTACCACATGAAAAATCCTGGTGAAAACAAAATTGAAAGTGAGCCATGATTTCCAATTCAAGATCTATTATGACTCACATCTAAACTTTATGGCTCTGCAGTGGCAGCCTTAGTTTGACGGTATCATATGAAAGAGCAGCAGCGGAGAAAGCTCGTGCAATAATTATACTGCCAACAAAATGGGATAGGTAATAGTTGATCTGCTTAATGTGCAATTTGGTATGGTGGTTCCGGGCAATTTCAATCTAATTTATCTGGTCTCGTTTTATAAATCCATCCAAGTGCGTTAAGGATATATGATAATTTTTTCATGAAAATGCATTGAAAGCATCATCAATGTTAATTGTGGTTATTAATTACTCCATTTAGTTCTATATGTAAGATACAAATAACCAGATTAAATAAATCCAAACATTAGTTCAAAGTGGTTAAAGACAATAAATGTGTAAAAAAGTACTCTTTTTTTTCAAATATATTCTTATTTATGAAGAGGGTGAGTTAGAGAGAATAAGTGGGAAATAAATATGAGGGAGAATCCATTAGGAAAAGTCACCAGAGAGTCTACCCAATTAATGCAGAGACATGTAATTAGGAAGGGTAAAAATGGTTAGGTGAATTAAAATTTCAGACATATACAAAGTTGAGCTTGAAAAAAAGAGCAGCCCTATCCCAAAAATTGCAACTTACTGGAGGGAGTATTTTAGGCACAGTGGTCAGGATTTTAATTTATTAACATCTATTATAGGTGTTATTGAGGTTTTAGTTAGAATTTATTTTTATGATACAATTGACAAATATTACTTGCGGTTTCTTCCAAAAAAAAATTTTCCAATAGAAGACTATATAGATGAAGGATATAATTAAATAACAGGAGGATCCATGTGTCCTCTTAAGTAAAAACCAGAAAAAGAAATTAGAATGATGATGAGAAACATCAGCTCAATATAGTTTGCCTATATGTTTGAATTTGTGATGAAAAACCTACTACAATACCCGTAATCTAAAACTGACCAAAACTTAAAAAAGTATTCCCATATGAAACAGGTAGGCACAATGGGTCCATCAAGCTTAGGGAAAGTCTAATATAGAATTATCTACCAAGTACCTGTAAGAGTGATGAATGCAAGGACCTGACTTGAATCTGAGAGAAAATAATTCAAAGAAAACAGTTTTCGAAATCAAGAGATTACTGCTAAAATCCCTTTTATCAGCAAGGAGTGGTTTATTTTCTCTGTGAAATGCGAAACATTACCCTATGACTGGCTTCAGGATGACCACATGGCAGCTTGGATTATTTTAACAAAGTAACTGCTTCTATCCTTATTGTGTTTTCTGAATTTCATTTTGATGAAGTTTATTGATTTTTAGGTATGAAGTTGACACAGATGCTTTTCTATCTATTTTCGCCCTTAAACAAATTGAAGGAATCGATTCTGTCCCCACCATTGTTGAAGTATGTTGCATGCATTTATCTTGAAATGAAATGAAGAATATAAAATTCAAATGCTGTTCACAAAAGTAAGAATTTGTCTTATTAAATGAATGCAGGTTTCAAGTTCCAAGACATGTGAGCTCTTAAAATCTATCTCAGGATTGAAAGTAAAGCCTGTAGAAAATGTTGCATCCAAATTATTTGTCCAATGCTCTCGGCAGAATAGGCTTGTTAAGATCTACAAACACTTGCTAAATTATCGAAGTATAGCATATTTTCTGCAAATCATATCTGTCAGCTTTCCTTCTCTGACTAAATGCTTAAACTTTTCTGTAGTAGTGTTTTATATAGGGTTTATTCTCCACCTAAATTGAGAAGAAAACTCAAAGAGGATGTCTTCTGACAATGTAGACTATAGCTGCTAAATCACTCAAAAGTGCCATTTCATTAAAGATTAGTCATTTTTCATGTAAATTCTCATAATAAACTTTCCTTTCCATTATTTCCATTTGAATTTAATTATGTTATTGTTTTGTTTTGGCTAGTGTAAGGTGAGGTAAATAAA
>JANTPZ010122687.1:0-20769 GCA_025593235.1 Vachellia pachyceras | reverse complement strand
TAGGTAATTCCTGACCTCTTTTGCTGGCTTGAGAGTACTGATATGATGATTTTGTGTTAAAAACACCATCTTTCATCAGCTTCCATTTAAGTCCTATCTCTGCTTCACTGTTAATTATAGTTTCTGCACTGTTGCTTCCCTCCGTCTCTTCTCTGTAATCTACCATATTGTTGAATTCTTCCCATATTTTAGCCAGTTCTCACCAAAGCCTTGAGTCCCTTCCCTTCGCTGTTATCCTCTCTCTTGTGCTTCGTCCTCTGCCATACTTCCCATTCAAGACCTGTACCCATAAGTCTTCAGGTCTAGTGTGAATGCGCCACAAAGCTTTCTGAAGAAAAGCTTCAGTCATTCCTTTCAGGTTCATAATCCCCAGACCTCCTTCTCTTTTAGGTCTGCATATTGTCTCCCATGAAACTGCATGCCATTTCCTGTTGCTTTCCTCCTTCCCCCAAACAAATCTACGACTTTCCTTTTCAAGTTCCTCAATAATTCCTTGGGGAATCCTGTCATGTTGCATCGGATACAATGCCATTGAACTTACCACTGATTTGACTAAGGTAACTCTTCCAGCCATAGATAAGCTTTTGGCTTTCCACCCCTTAATCTCTTCCTCACTCGCTCTACGATCATTTTGTAGTTGTCTTTTCTGTATCTAGGAAATCTGATATTAGCTCCTAAATATCTCCCCAGCTCCTCCACTTCTTTAAAATTGCTCTTTCTGCATATCTCCCTCTTCCTTTGTGTGTCTATATTTGGTGAGAAGTAAACACTAGTTTTCTCCTGACTTACACGGAGCTCAGTCATTGCCTTAAATTCCTGCAAACAATTCAAAACAACTTCAATTTGATCAGGGTTAGCTTCTGTAATTAGGATCAAGTCATCCGCGAACATCATGCGCGATATTATAGAAATGAAGAGTAATGAGAGTGAAGGTGACTGACCTGAAGGCGGCCCTGAAGAGAGTGTTAGTGAGAGATGCAAAAGAAGGCATATGAGATTTTTGAGCTTCCTGAAGCTTTGGTTGCTCTGATTTTGGAACTAGAGAGAAATTAAATAAGAAGATATATGCAGGTATTTATATAGTAAGAAAGCAATTAAATTTAAAAAAAAATATGCAGACGTAGTGTACGAAATGACCATACGAATAAATAATAATATGTTGTAAATTAAAGCAAGCATGTCTCTTCCCCGTGCTTCTTCATAATTAACATTCACAATCAGTTTCAGTTCATAAATCACCATGTTTGAACAGGGAGAAATGGAATTAGAGTTTGTTTGGAAGTTATTTTGAAAATAGTTTTACAGACTCCGAGGTAAAACCTAGGTTTTGGAGAATATATTTTGGAAAATAGCTTTTTACAGTTTTCGAGTTAAACGTTTTGAAAAGTGATTTATGTTTGGGAAATTATTAGCTTTCACGGATTCCGAGTCAAAAAAATTGTGTAGGAAAGAGGAAAGAGAAAGAATGAAAAGTAGGAAAGATGAAAGAGAAGAAAGATTTGCTCAAAAAAAGAAAGAGAAGAAAGAAAAAGTATGAAAGATGAAAGAGAAAGAAGGAAAAAAGTAGGAAAGAGAAAAAAGAAAGAAGGAAAAAAGTAGGAAAAAGGGAAGATGAAAAATAGGGAAAAGAGGAAAAAGTATAAAAAAGAAAACTTAGATTTTAAAATCTAAGTTTCAAACAGAATTTTTGTAACCAAAATAATTTTTTCAAAAAATTTTTTATACTTAAAAAAAATCTAAATTTTAAATTAAATTTAGATTTTGAAATCAAATCTAAATTTGAAAAATAACTTGCAAATAAGCCATTATATCATGGTATCAGTTAACTTCACGAGCAGGAGATAAGTGGACTGGTGTGGATTGCGAGAGAGCAAGTTAATCATTGTACGACGTTAAAGGGCCCCACAAATGACAAAAAATCATGCAAAAGAAGGCCTGCTGTGTATTTGAGGTGTAGGAATATACAAATATATATAAAGAATCTAAGGGTTTGTTTACCTTATTTTTTTTAAATCTAGATTTAATTTTAAAATCTAACTTTTATCATGAAGCTTTGGTTGCTCTGATTTTGGAACTAAAGAGAAATTAAGCAAGAAGATATATGCAGGTATTTATATAGTAAGAAAGCAATTAAATTAAAAAAATATGCAGATGAAGAGTACGAAATGACCATACGAATAAATAATACAGTGTCAATTAAAGCGAGCATGTCTCTTCTCTCGTACTTCTTCATAATTAACATTCACAATCAGTTTCAGTTCATAAATCACCGCGTTTGAACAGGGAGAAATGGAATTCATCATGTTCAAGGGTGGATGCGAGAGAAGGAGGGTCCCACCAACAAGTGTGGACGCGAGGGAGGGAGAAGTAGGGTTTTTAGAATAGCTTTTACCGATTCTGAAGTAAAACTTAGGTTTGGAGAATAGCTTTTACGGATTCCAATGCTAAATTTAGGTTTTAAAAGATTGTATTTAGAAAGTTATTTATTTTTACGGAGTTTGAACCAAAAAGTAGGAAAGAGGAAAGAAAAAATAGGAAAGAGAAAATTTATTAAAAAAGAGGGTGTGATTTAACAAGAAAATATATTTTTAAGAATTTAGGTTTCAAATCGAAATTTTAAATTTAAAATAACTTTTTTAAAAAATGTGAGTACTTTTTACTTTTTTTTTTTCTTAACCTTGTCCTTTTCTGCATCTTCAAATACTCAGTCAGTACATGGGATCTTCATTTTGTTCCGAAGGGGCGCCATGATGATTGACTGTTTTATCCCTCGGGATCCACCCAAGTTTATAAGTGGGGTGTGTCTTCTTTTGGAACTATCTATAATTTTCCATTCTTGTAATTAATTTTCTGTGACAAAATCTTTCCACAGGTGAAAGCGTATAATCATTGAATTTTGCCTGAGCTTTCTTCTTTGCGTTTTTTATGCTAAGCACATCTATACCTAAATGGGTATTAAATGCATTTTTTAAAGGAGATTAAACCTTAGTTCGCTAATTACGATGAATCATCCCCTTTAGTAAACCTACTTCTCATAGACATGGCCTTCATGATAGAAGCATGACAAGGTGAGTATTACCTTAGGGAACTTGATTTTTGTCTGGTACAGAATGCCATAAAAATATATACGAAAATGAATGAACTTATATTTAATTCGAGATTATAATAAAATGTATTATTTGAATTATTATTTTTTGCCAACGTAATATTTGAATTATGCATGATGGAACTCATTTTTTAGACTGGATATAAATTATAAAATTGATGAGACTGGTAAACAAATGATTAAGGCATAAATAAAAAATGGATATGGACACATGGCCGACAAGCTTTCCATCATCGATTTTACATATCAATAAAATTCAAGAGAAATTGCTAAAAGTTAAAGAAAAGAAAATGGGTAAATGGAATGGATTAATCGTTGGAACCCCAAAATCATCAAACCTAGCTAATATACTCCTTTAATGTCACAGTGCCTTCCCTCCACTTCTTTGAGTTGAAATTACATTTTGCGCCCTTGTCGTTAGTCATGAATTGGTTGGGGAAAAAAGGGCAAAGAGGGGTAAAAAAGGCAAAGAGGTTTGAGTTGAAATTACATTTTGCGCCCTTGTCGTTAGCCATGAATTGGTTAGGGAAAAAAGGCAAAGAGGGGGGAAGAAAGGCAAAGATGGGGACACTTTTGTTTTTTTCCCGCTTAACCAACCAAGACACGCATGATGACGTTGAGTCAAAATTACACTTCTCAGCAAAATGCAACGATTCTCAGCAAATAAATGGTTCGTCTCTCCGGCTAACATCAATACGTAGTGAGACTGTGCAAGGCAACTCGCAACAGGAAGAGAAGAAACGGAGGATATCAAAACGCAGTCTTCTTCATCAATGGCCTTTCTGGTGATTAGGTACTAATCTCAATTTCCCTCCTCCTCCTTCTCTCTAGCTGGGGCCTCCTAATCCCCAAATCACCATGTCAGGCAGCGGCTTCGGCTTCAGCTTCGTTTGCAGCCTTTAATTGCCATTTGCACTTTCATTTCTACTGTTTCTTAATGCATTCTCTATTCCCATCCCGAATCCACTGCTTTTACCACTTCTTGAGTTACCAGGTCCAAGTGGCTTGTCCAGTAAAAAGCCCCGAAAACACTTTGGCCTGAGATGGGATTTTCCCATTTATTTGACGAGTAGCTATATGGTAGCTGTACCGTGTGCCTTCCTTCTGATCTTTCTTCTCTGCCTTTTGCCTCTTTAGATAGTTTTATGTGCTGTTGTGCCATTGTGGGCATTCATCACTGTTCTGTTTGCGTTATTTAATTTTAAAAAATATTTTTAAGGTAAACAAGAGTACAGTTTCTTCTCTTCTCTGCCTTTTACTTCTTCGATAGCTTTATTTGCTGCCGTGCCATTGTGGGCTTTCAAGACTATTCCCGTTTGTGTTATGTAGTGGATTATCTCTGTTTCTTTATAGACAGATTGTGAAACTTACCCTGTTTGGTATTTGAGATTGAGAATGTGTGAAATAGGGATAATCCAAAATGTTGGAACCCAAAAACAAGGCGAAACAAGGAAGGAAAACAGCAATATGCCTTGTACCACGTATTTTTTTCGTTTTTGATATTGGGTCACTGAAAACAATATTTTTAGTCCACAAAATTAGTCACTTTGTGTAGATCTCGGAAAAACGAAGAAAACGATACCAAGAAGGAGTGAAACGGAGACCGGCAGGCTAAGTTAGAAGTTTCTTCTCCATCGGATCCGACCCATTTCACAATTCGGGTGAAGTAACCCGGCTGGAGGTTGAAGAAACCTCCTGACGCCTTAACAGCGTTGTTTCTCCCTTAAACCATGCGTTTCATAAAGAGTACACGGCACGTGTGATTAGTCGAAGCCCTTTAGAGAGCGAGTATTGTACACACGTGTCGAGGCCCTTAGTTTGAGCCTGTTTTTCCAATTTTTTTTTTATTTTCAACTCCTCCTCCGGGCACGTGAGCCCGCTGGTGAACGGGTAAATAAGGCTTTATTTGTTTCTAAAAAGTCTAAATCCAAGAGTTTCATTTAGATAATATTATCGGTATATTTTGTAGATTAAATGAAGCTATTTTAGAGTCTTATCATGCTATGCTATATTTTTTTACTCCTTTAAAAACAGAATGTCAAAATATATTTAATTATTAATGATATTCTTATTTTGGCATAACTTATAATTTAGAGAGTTCTAAAAACATGTAGCGAAGGATTTTTTTATTCTTTTGAATGTGGTCATGTGGAAGACCTTAAACTTGAATATAAACTACATAGAGGTAATTCAGAAAAGGAATAAATTATTAGCCACATCCCATAAGAGTTGAGTCTATATGAAGAAATACAAATTTTCATTTATTTGAGCATGAGACTCCAGGAGATAACCCAAGAGAGATAGAATATCCTAAAGAGGATCGAGTGGAAAATAATTATCCCAAAATTGTAAAAGATGTGCAAACAGAAGAAATGAAAGATGAATTTGAGATGTGAACTGAATATTCATTGTTTTGAGAAGGTTAATATCAATATTCAAGTACTGAATATTCACTGTTTTGAGAAGGTTAATATCAATATTCAAGTTCTGACAATTATCAAAGGAGATGAAAGTGAATAATCAAATATTAAAGAGGTAGGATTTGATCAAAGGGTTCTGAAATAAGTAAATCCCCTAACATTAGAACCTTGAATCAAGGTGATATTTAAGGAAAGATACACCTCAAATACAAAATAAGCAGCCACATCGTGAGAAGAAGAAGTAAACTAAACCCAGTTTAACCTCCAACTTTTGAAATTATGAAAGACTTGAGGGCAAATAATAAAAATGTTTCAGTGAAGAACAAAGATACATTGCACAAGACATTTAAAAAACCCCGAATCTACCTATGGATACTCGTACAATCCAGTTCTTTCAGTAGGAGAGCAGCAGTAACATCGTGTCTTTTTGAGTTCCCAGATATCCAGAGCAGCTTGTCCATAACAGCCCAAAAGCCCCTTCACCTGAGAGGGTGCTTTCCCATTTGGTTGAGAAGTAGCTGCTCCATGCGCTTCCTTCTGATATTTCTTCTCTACCTTTTACTTCTTCGATAGTTTAATTTGCTGCCTTGCCGTTGTTTGCCTCTTGGAGTGTTTCTGTTCAGTTATGTTGTTCCCTCTGTTTTGCACTATTTATCTTTTTTTTTTTTTGTATTTTGCAATCTCTGTATGTTAATTTGATGTTTGTTATTTTAAAAGACATTTTTAGGGTAAAGAAGAATTATATTGATTGTCCTCTCTATGGTACAATATAATTTACAATTTATAGACTACTTTAAACCATGTGTGTTGCGTAATGCTGAATTTTTATGGATTGAGATGAGAGGATTGAGATTGGGAGTGGAATTGGGAATTAGAATGAATAAATTTACTTTTATTTTATTTAATAGTCATTCATAAATTATAAAAAGAATGCTATTTATTTGTGGAATGCAATCTAAGTTAGATATTGGAAATGAATGCTTATTTATTAATAAAAATTAAAGTTGGTGTAATTAATAAGGATACACCTCAACATAAATTGAAATTTCTATTACGAATGCAATAAATTTTCAATTGGTAAAGCATGAATGACGTGATACTTCAGAATTATGTAAGTATTTTTGTATCAATTATGGTTACCTTCTTAATATCTGGATGTTCTCATTCCCTTCCCTTTTATATATCTCTTTCCTTCTCTTGTTTTACATGATCACTAGCTCCTTACTGCAGCCATTCCCCAATCCAATTCGATTGTTTATTAATTTATTGATGATAATTTTGCAGATCCATTCCTCGTGATGAACATCTCGGTAACTTAATCCGAAAGTTAGCTTCATGGGTCGAGATTAGGTACCCAGATGAATCACCGTTGCGTTCAAACTCCACAAGAGCTTGGATTCTTATGGCCAGTAGCAGCATTTATAGCTTCACAGGAGATGTTATCTCTGGTTCTCTGGCTTCTGCTGTGTTGATATCATTCCTCTTCTTTCGTCGTGACACAACACACGTGTTCGTGTTCATGATCTTCATCTGGGCGATCTTCTTGTTTTATTTTTTTTGTTGATTTATATTCGAAGCTCAACGAGGCATCAATTCCTGGAAATTAAAAGGCAGCGACTCCACAACTGTCTTCAGGTTCTCTACTCAAGAAGCCTCATGACATGAAAAACTTTACGTTAGGATTGCTTATTTCCACGTATGTGCTTTTGTACCATTGATAACATGATGCTGTTGATTTTCGTACTGTTACAAGTGTGCTTTTGGACTCTTTACCTAGATCATCCAGATTTTTATTAAATTATATAAATCAATATATTAATTAAAATAAAATAAAATTTAAGCGATCACAATCAAAATAAAAGATAACCTGAAATCCTGGGCACTGAAATTAGAAATCCAGAAGGTTACAAACTGTCAAAGTTCACCATAAAACAGTCAAACAAAGTACGTGTCGCTTGTTCTAAGGTAGAGCAATTCGTTGCTGTGACAGATATGGTAAGAAAAAATTAGAATTGGTTTCTTGGTAGAGAAATAGTTACAAAGGAATACTTAAGTCCGAGCGCCAACTCACTATGGTGTAACATAACCACTTAATGTAGCAATACTAGCCATTGTGACATAGGAGACTCTTTTACTGTCTGATGATGACCTGTATTATTACAACATAAATGGAATTAGGATCCCAATAAATTAGATTTAAGAACTGGATCAGACTCGGTGCATCGGATTATCTGCACTAGTGGTCCAGGAGTCTAGAACCTCAATTTACTTTTTTTTTCTTAAAAATATTTATATGAGGCAAGATTTCTACATGATAAACATAATTAAAGACAATAAAAACATATAATCATATAAAACTCATCCCAAAACATTAAAACTAAATTATCAATCCATAAAATCTCTAATAACTTTAATCAAGAATAGAAAGCAATATTCAAATATTTCAAAAAAAATCTCCCAGATCAAATATTTGTGATTGACTCAATGTGACTACTTTGTCTCAATTTGATAGCTCCCACTCCAACAAAGGTAGTTCAATTAATAATGACTTGACTTATAATTTACAAGGCTGTAAATTCAACTCACCATCATCTGTTAGCATTCTTTAAATTTAAAGGCATGCTTTAAATTTTGTACAAAAGTTAGGTGAAAATTGGAGTCAAAAGCTAATTTTGAAAATTGAATGAAATTTTGTATTCAGATAATGATCATAAAAATATTAGTTATTTCCCTATAACCGTGGTGAATATTTTTCTTTTGATAGTGAATTTCCTTGCGCATGGGCCAAAAGAATTGAACGTATACAGAAAAGTATGTTCCTTGAGCAAGATTAGTACTGAAATTGTATATAGTGTAATATACGAAATAAATACACGAGAGGAATTCCGTTGGGCTAACCAAAAGCCATTCATGCGCTTACCGAGACAAAATTTCTCTCACATATTTACCTCGGAATCTGTGTCCGTTCTCCCAACGGACTATCCAAACACACCTTTGCTCCGTTTGGTAAGCCCGTTGGCATAACGGGTGCGCTGACCAAGACACTTTTCCTCTCACATAAACTACCTCGGAATCTGTGTCCGTTCTCCCAACGGACTATAACACAATTCTAAACAGGTCCAATTTCATCATGTTTACCTTCTTTCCTGTTTCTTTTCACTGCCTCCAAATAATCTTAAGTGGTTATTATTGATTTTGTAAGAAAATGTCAAATAAGTTTGTGATTAGGAATTTAATTATTCACCAAACCCGATCTAATTCTAATACAAAAAAAAAGATGTTAATAATTTCTAGGGGGGACAAATTGCAAATCGAAATATAATAATCGTCCCATTCAAAGAGTATTCTTATTCTCCCCTGTCTAATACAAAGAATGTTAAGAAGATTAAGGGGAGGAGAACATTCATACAAATTAAAGATGATACATAAAAAAAACTATTCACTAATAATCTACAAATGACTTTCAAACTTTGGGTGTAACAAATGAGGTGATGATCAAGTTGCCTAATTTCCTCTAGCTGGATGTTACGAAGAGTCCCAAGTGTTGTAGTGACATTTATAAGTGAAAGGGCTCTCCTTATCAATAGATTATTCTTTTAGGATAAATCCTCCCTTTGGACTTGTGATCATTAGAGTTTCCTTATTTAACATCTAGGTACTTTTATAATTGTAAATACAATATGATTAATACAGGCTTATTTGGATAAAACTGATTAAGAATTATAATTGTAAACGCAATCGAAAACGTGAATTACAGTTTATGATATCAATATGTAATAGGAATTCTGCATTAACTTGCCTAAACGTAATTTTGTAACACGAGGTCATGATTCTGTCATAATGATGTTTTTTAAAAGGTATTCATTCTGTAATATTGAACTAAGTTATTCATTCAGGGCTGGTTTGGATGCTAGGTTTGAAACCTAGGTTTCACAGATTTTGAGGTAAAATCTAGGTTTTGAAATGTGATTTATGTTTGGGAAGTTATAGCTTTTACAGATTTCGAGGTAAAAAAGTAAGAAAAAGTGGAAAGTAAGAAAGAGAAAGAGAGAAAAAGTAAGAAAGAGGAAAGTAAGAAAGAGTAGTAAAAAGAAAGTATGAAAGAGAAAATCTAGGTTTCAAACCTAGGTTTTGAAACCTAGGTTTCAAAACCTTGAAACCAAACCAACCCTCAAAATTCAATCCACGTTATCCAAATCACATCCAAAAATAGCAATTCTCCCTTTTTCCCTCCCAGTTAATAATAATAAATAAATTCACGCAGGTTCTGACTCAGCATTATCTATTCTTTCCCAAGCAATTCATCTGAGCCGTCGTTGACGTGTAATAAAAATAGAGTGAACTGTAAAGAGAATATGAGAGAAACGATCAGATTTTTATTATGTTTGTGAATAATTGCATCCACATTTTTTTGGTCCGACGTCAGAAATTAGTCCTCTAACAATAATGCGCACAATGCAATGAAGATTGAAACCAAAAAAAAAAACACTTTCGTTTAAGTTTTTCTTTTTGGAAAATTTACAATAAGATTCCAACAAGAAGAATTAATGAATAAAAGGTCCTAAAGATTGATAAAATTACCATTAGGCCCCAACAAGATTGATAAAATTACCATCAAATCTCAAGCTGCCGAGATTACTAATACAGATTCCGAGGTTGTTAATATAGATTCTGATGTTGTTAATGGCAACTGGATAACAAACTATTGGGACTTCTTTGTTATAAATTCCTCAACGGTTGTCATTAACAACCTAAGCAGCCATTATTTGGATCAAATGGTAATTTTACTAATCTTTAGCAACTTTTGTCCATTAATTCTTATTGTTGGGTATAATGGTAAATTTCCCTATCTTTTTTAAGTTTTATTGTTGTAGGTATGCAAAATGCAATCACGTTGCATTAGGATTAATTTGGGGGCAACGAATTGATTGATAGACCAACTGCTGATCAATTCGGATGTGTCCCTTCGGGGGGAATTGAGAGCTTGTTTGGAAGTTATTTTGAAACTTAGGTTTCACAGAATCTGAGGTAAAAACTAGGTTTTGAAAAGTGATTTATGCTTGGGAAGTTATAGCTTTTACGGATTCCGAGGTAAAAAAGTGAGTAGGAAAGAGGAAAGTAATAAAGAGATAGAGAGAAAAAGTATGAAAGAGAAAAGAGAAAAAAGTAGGAAAGAGAAAGTATGAAAGAGAAAACCTAGATTTGAAAACATAGGTTTTTCAAACCTAGATTTTAACAACCAGATTACCAAACGAGCCCTGAATCGCATAACGATTGGAGGAGAAACCCCGCGCCATTAGTCAAGTTCAAATTTGAATTGCTTTCGTATAGATGCTGAGCACCAAGTGGCCCTTTTGAATGGAATCAACATATATATGAAAATAACGATTTTCTACACGAAGAGCTCAAGTATCTATACAAATTACCTGTTTATTCAATCATTTATTTTTTTTAATACTCAGAGACTCTCATCATCGATATATTCTTACAACAAAAATCACTCTATCCATGTAAATAAATATAATAAAATTTAACTACTAGATATCTGTATAATTATTGTGTTCCATAATGTTTTTTAAAAAAGAAAAGAAAGAAATTCTTATAGACCCTAACAGATAAGTCTATTCATACATAATGCAGTTAGCGTGGTTTTTTTGGTTCAGATAAATCTTTTCTGTTGGGGCCAAAAAAGTCCATTGGTCTGGAATATGGATGGAAGCGAAGTTGGAATCGGTGGCACACAAGTCGCAGCAGAATGAGAACAACATTGTATAAAAAAAAGAATGAGAACAACATGCGGGCTGACGTGTAAAGTGACAGGAACATACAAATGTTCCGAAGATCCTCAGAGCCTACCTAACCTGTCAACCAATTATGCATGAAGTCCAAGTCCTGTTTGACAAACAAGATACAATAGAAAGAAAAACTTTCTTGAACGAACCCTACCGCGGACGAATAAAAAAAGTTTTTTATTCCCAATCAACAATAAAACTTACACAAAAAAACTACATTTGAATAAATAAGATTAACCACATCTTCGTAATATTAATACTGATTATCCATACTTTGAAGAGAAAATACATAGCTTTGATAAAAAAATCATTATGGAATGAAATTCGTTTTTTTAACTTGATTAGTCAATTTTTTTGGAAAATCAGTGGGCTTGTTTGGCTGAGCATTAAGAAAAGTCAAACGCATGTTCAACAGTGTTTTTCTGTAAAACGAGATGATCTCCTTCATATAATTACCTCGACTTACGTAAAAGTACTTCTTTACCGCTTTTTCAAACGGACCTAATATCCAATTTGAATTTTAATAAAGGGCTTTATTTATTTCGAGAACGTGAACAAATGGATTCCAAAGCTAAAATAACTGAAATTTTTAACTGATATGAACGATAGAAAAATTAGAAATAGATAAAAATGTATTGGAATAAAAGAAAGCAGTAAAAAAAATTTTAAATGGTCATACAAATTAATTGACGTGATAGAACACCTGGGGAGACAATGAAACAGCAAATTTTGAGATTCGTTCAAGAAAAAGCAGTACGAGTAGTCACACACAACCCTCCATCATCATTTTGTTGAAGTAGCCTTAAGGACTGGGAAGGTACAATAGTGTGAATTATTGGGCACGGAACAACTGGATGGTGGAGCCGTCCACTAAAACAAGGCGATGAATCCCTAGGAAATGGGATTTAAATTGGTTAGTTAAAATAAGGGAAAAGATCTACTAACATTAGGCTTGTTTACTTAAATTTACGTAGGAGAAAAAAGTAATTTTAATCGAGCTAAATTTGGATCCACCCAACTAAAAGCCATTTCTTAAGTGCCCACTAGCTGGCTAGAGAAAGCTGAAATACACTCATATAAAGTTGTGATTAAGAATTGTGAGCATTCTTTTTTATTATTGGCAATACACCCATTTCGAGATGGTTTTTATCTTGACAAGCGTGCCCGTTGGGGAAAATGGCTTCCCAAACAGGCACTAATTAATCATATAAAATAAAGCTCCCACCCAAATCCAACCATCCATCCTCTCTTCTACCTGCTTTGTCTGATTTAGGGTTTGTTTGGGATCAAGTTGCAAAATTTAGGTTTGGTTACAAAATCTAGATTTTGACCCAAACTTAAGTTTTGTTCAAGTACAAAAAAATTACAGAAAGGTTAGTTTGATTATAAAACTTCGATTTGAAATCTAGGTTTTCTCTTTCCTACTTTTTATTTATTTTTCTACTATTTTCTCTTTCCTACTTTTATTCATTTTTTTACTTTTTTTCCTTCTTTCTCTTTCATTTTTCCTACCTTTTCTTTCTTTCTATTTCATCTTTCATACTTTTCATTCTTTCTATTTCCTCTTTCATACCTACTTTTTGCATCGGAATCCGTAAAAGCTAATAACTTCCCAAACATAAATCACTTTTCAAAACCCAAGTTTTGCTTCGAAATCTGTAAAAGCTATTTTTTCAAAATCTATTATTCAAAACCTATGTTTAACCTTGGAAGCTGTAAAAGCTGTTCTGAAAATAGCTTCCAAACTAGCCCTAAGACGTAAAGAGGTGTCAACATTCAATCTCATGGTTAAGTAAAACTTAAAGATGTGTCAAATTAAAAGAGATTTAATCAGGTGTTTAATTAAAACTTAATACAATGTTTAAGTAAAACATAATCCTCAGGATAATGGATAACGGACCCAACTCTCTTAGCATTTCCAGCCGTCCTCTCTCTTTTCACGCCCCCCACCAAAAAGAAAAAAAAAAACCAACCGCCCCAAAAAAAAATTCTAAATATTGTAGAAAATGTAAAAGGTTCAAGTGTGAACACTTTAGTAATTTTAAATTTATATTTTGATCTTCAATTCTTTGAAGTAATCATAATTTTAACTGTCTCTTATAATAAATATTATTTTCACTTTATCATTTATTCTATCTTTTTGCCAGAAGAAAGTTTAAAAAAAAATTCTGAACCTTTGTAACGGTAATTAGCTCTTGCTGATGAGCAGTGTAACTCACTCTCACTGTATTATAAACGAAGAAGTCATTTAACTAATTTCATGCTACGTACGCAGGTCCGGTCATCAATATGCAGCGCTTCAGGTTTTAATCTCAATGCTATTTACTATCGGTGGAGTGCTCTCACCAGGTTCATCACTATTTGAGGCAAGCTTTGCAATATTCAGCTGGGCTCTTGTCGATCGTATGACTGAATCTTACTAGCTTGCTTGACTATGTGAATTTTAATTACTCTCTCTTTCAACTCGTAAGAACAAGTTTTTTTGCCGCAATAGTTACATGAAATCTCCGGCCTTTAGTCATAAATCAAATTTGAAAGGGAAAAATAATTTTTTTCCCTGTATAGTTTTGATTTGATTCTAACTCATCAGCTCTTATATTTTGATTCGAGCATCTCAATTCCTATAATTTTAAGTTGATTGTAGCTCACTCTTTGAATTTTAACCAAATCATTCCCTATTATATTAATCATTTTATAATTTAGTCCATAATATTTATTATATACATGATGTCACTGAGACTCAATGAAAGAAAAAGATACGCTTGCAATTCGGGACAAGTGAAGTAATCGAAAGAAATTAAAGAAATGTATGTTTCCTATTACACGACTTGGAAGCCTTAGACAAATTCAAGGTCGGGAATAGAATATTTTATTGTTCTGCTGTGCTTTCCAATTCTCAACACCTACAAACCTCTCTCAAGTGAAAAACTATTATTTTTAATGTAGATATTCAATAGGTATCAAAAGAAATCAATTTCACTTTAATATGATTATATGAGTCAAATACGTATATTTCTATCCTCATCATATTGGTGTCATCAATTTGACGACATAAATTGATCCCATAGGATTATTGTAGTTTGATTATGGATTAGTAGATGATACTTTTAATGTTTAATTGCTTTAATGCTATATTTTTTCAAAAATTTATTTATTTCTTTCTTTATGTTTATTCAAAAACTTGATGCTGCCAAATTATAATTATGCACCGCCAACATACGAGTCGTGAAAATAGTATTTGGTGAACTAAAGTTGATCCTATATAAACTCAATTCAATTAGTAATTAGACACTAAAAAGCTAAATTTTATTTATGTTTAGTAAAGAATAATAAAAATATAAATTTAAATGAATTAAAAGTTGCGTCGCAGCCGAGTAGCTTCATGTACGCAAGACAAATATAGACAAGTCGTTGCGGATGCTCTAGTGGGCTGTGAGCAGCACGACGTAGACAAATATCCACTGTGTTTTGAGGCTCCAGCTTTAGGTGGACAATTTTTCCTTTTATTAAATATTTTAGATTAAAGCCTGGTAATAACCATGAAAGTCTTTTGTAGTTGTGCGCAAGTGAGACATATTTTTTAACAATATTTTCATCTTTCTTTATTTAAATAAAAAAGGTGTGTCTGTGTGTTTTTTTGGGTACCGTCTTTGGCATTATTTGCTGGCGTCTCTGGCTGGCAAGGAATCCTCAAGTCTTTAGCAATGCGGACACTGTGTGCTTGGTTTGGAACACCGTTTTCCAAACGGTGCACACATTTCAATATAAAACTTTTTCAAAATATGTAAAAACTAGCTTGAAATTTATTAAAACCATTTTGAAATTCATAAAATCATATCGAAATCTGTAAAATACCTTAAAATTTGTAAGTTTATTTTCCCCAACGGACTTCCCAAACACACCTGGCATCACGCTTGGTTAATGAGACTCTGGCCTTTGCCAATCACACCCGTCAAGCTATGCAGCTTTGCACCCTCCTCCCGTCATATTAGAATTTTTCTCTTTTATATTTTCTTCCTGGTGTTTGTAACGCTTCTTTTAATTTCCTGTCAATCTATTTAGACGCCATGTAACATATATTGTTAATAAAATCTGTTTTCACTTAAAAAAAAAGAAGGCCATGTGGATCATAAAGTCATTCACGCACGGAGGCCTTTGAAAAGGGCAGATATTTCTGATAAGAAAACGGGGAGAAAAAGGTAAAACTATTAAATAATGGCCGGAGACTCTGCTTTTGGACACCCAATAATAATGTGTGTGTTTGAGAATTCGTTAAGAGAAAGAAGTTTACGGATTTCGAGAAAAATTTACTAAATCCAAGACGAATTTACGGATTTCAAAATGCTTTTTACGGATTTCAAAATATTTTTTTGTCTTGACTTGGGTGTACTGTTAGAAGAAAATTTTTCCCAAACATGAACAATTACATAAATAACTTACACTGCTTTTCTTTATGAAAAGAAAATGGTATTTGGTACCACACACTGAATTAAACATGAACAATTACATAAATAACTTACACCTAATGATAACGAGTACTGATGATCTTGAGCCAATTTCAAATTCATTTTGGATCTGTGGTGGTAGATGGTTTAATTTTTATAGATCATATAAGGCACGGAAATAAATTATTGGATGGAATTAGGGAATGCATGAAGTTCGGAATATTGAAAGAAACCTGATTCCTCAACAATATATATTAAAAGCGGCTAGCTTGCCTCTCTCCGCTTTCAAAATCGGTTCTATCAACATCATCATCAGTCAATAACCCAACATGATAGACTGCCAAAAGAAAAAACGAAAACTTGGGTGGTGGAGAAATAAGGGAGGGGAGGGAATGAAGAGTTATATTTTGAGTACCCTCCTCTCAAAAATTTTAAATCAAATAAGGGGAGGGATTTATTTTGCATTCCCTCCCCCAACCAAACAAACCCTAATGCTATGTTTGGTTTGATGGAGGGGAAATGGAAAGAATGGATATGAGGGGATGGGAAGGGATGGAATGATATAAGGTTACCTCGTTTGGTTTAGTTAAAGGAGAAGGAAGGGGGAGGATTTTTAATGATCTTTTGTTTGGTTCAGGAGGGGAAGGGAAAGAAGTTAATAATCAATTTACCATTTTACTTTTATATGTTGATTTATATTTATTTACTTATACAATTTACCTAATTAGTTTTCACTCATATAAATTAATCACTTATTCTATTTAATTAATCAAAAACGATTCACGGTATTATCGTCCGATAAGGCGTAGGCATATAAATGTCTAAACACCAGAGTTGGTGCCTAGCTACTCAATCAGTAAATGGGAGGAGTATGTGATTGATATCATCGTGTGGCTGGCAGCTGTGGTTTCGGCCACTATTGGGCTCACTGCAGTGGCGTATGAGAGGTGGCATAATTTTGCACGGATGATAATACCCCAAATCATTTTAGTTAAAGTAGGGGAAAAAAAAAGAAGGAATAAGGTTCATCTTGTAATCTGAATCATTTTTCAATATGCATTCAGTAAATTAAAATATTTTATGATACATCAGCATCTTAAACCATTTTTTTTCATGTGCATCTAACATTTGGGTATTTTTTTCATGTGCATCTAAACCTTGAAATATTTTTTTCCGGTTTCGACGTAACTAAAAAGCACTTTAAGGTGGTGAATGATCTTCCATTTTTTTTTCATGTGCATCTAATGTCTGCGTATTTTTTTCATGTGCATCTAAACCTTGAAATATTTTTTCCGTTTTGGACGTAACTAGAAAGCACTTTAAGGTGGTGAATGATCTTGAAAAAATATTTTTGGGCAGTTAATGAACTTTAAACCTTGAAATAGCTTTTTCCATGTGCTTCTAAATCTTGAAATAATTTTTTTGTTTTGGACGCATCTAAAATGTACTTTATTGTGCTTGATGGTCTTGAGACAATGTTTTAGCGTGCTCAATGAACTTTATGGGAAAAAAAAAAGTGTCCAACTCTTAATAAATTTGATTTCCCTTACAAAACTTATATGGAGTAATTTGAACTATGAGTTTGATGTCTTTTTTAGATGAAAACAATTAAAATTTAACGCATTAATCCAAAATAAGATTATGATTTTGTAACGCACTTAGTTATTTGCTTAAGTTAATCAAATTTAGTCCTTTTCTATAGAAACCAAATATGTTCTTTCTTTTGAAGTTTATGAAAAAAACAAAAAAAAAAAAAGGTTCTCCTTTCGGTGAGTTCAGTTAGAGTTCATCATTGTAATAAATTAGAGGAGCACTCAGAGACCACCCTTATCAATTCTCGCAGTCATATTATTTAAAAAAAAAAGAGACAAGAAGACAGAAACAACTTTTTTTATTCTTAACTGTCAAAATCACATATAACGTATGATATATGGCTGACCAAATGGAGCACCAAATCAAACTTCTGAATTAAGAGAGCTACTCTTAGTTGAGGTTAAGGTACGGATTTGGATTAATATTATAGAAGTATGTTCAGTTGTTCATGCAAGTCAGGATAGAACTTCTTTCACTTTTTAACTCATGATAGTAAATAATGATGAAAAAGTAATTTCTTATACCGTAAATCCAAAAATACACGATAACATTGAAATTGAATTAATTGGTGGTAATGAAAATGATTATAGTTGTAATTAAAAGCCCCAATTAACTGCTTTTTATTGGGAAAATTGAGCCATGTTTGTTTGACATATGTCTCTTTATGGATAGAAGCTAGCGGGTTTTATTATACTGCAAATTTTGATTCTTCTAATATGCAAGTCTTGAGCATTTGGTTACTTGTTCATTTTTCAAACTATAATCTTCCAGATTTCATAATGAATGTAATTTATTTAAATGATTCAAAAGTAAAAATTAGTTCGATAGTTATACTGTTAAATAATTCTTAATCCTATTGAACGTAATTTTCAAACCACATGTAATATTTGTTGCGGTAACCTTTGTTTTTGTGGGTAGGGAAGGGAAGAAATGAAGGCATGAAGTTACGAGGGAGGGATAGAAAAGAAGAGACCAAGCGGTAGGCTGACACGGAACCATATGCAAATCATGAGATCTGTATGGACAGTAATATAAGTTTAGAGTCACTTTGAAGCCATTAGCTTAGTGGAAGACTCTTTAATGATTAGGTTGATTGGGGGTAGATTCTTGAGATGCGTTGGATGACATCAAATCTGTAAGAAAAGCAGAGCCAAGCTTTTCGCTCCAGAATGACATGCTGCTATATAAGTACATATAAGCCCGCAAATCACGTCAATTCACCTTGAAGCTACTGGATATGTACACCATGTATAATCTAAACTGTTATTTGTTATTTATAAAGGGGTGTTTAGAAAAGTTTCTCAACATTTTAAAAGCACGTTTAACAATTTTTTTTATAAAATGAGATAATCTCATTCATATATTTACCTCGTAAATGATAAAAGTACTTCTCCACCATTTTATCAAACATACACCGTATATACAGGCTTTGTTGTTTTTGCCTTCATTACAATCACCATGGGGAAAGAGAAGAAAATTAATTGATAGTTCAGGAAGGAGTGAAGAATTAAGTTATATATTTTATTTATTACTTTAATTTTCCATCACATTTATTGAAACTGGTTTATCGAATAGCTCAATTTCCATTGTCAATTAAAAAAAATAGCTGAATTTCCATCCACCCGACTAACTTTGATTTTTAAGCTTTTATTTTGATGATAAAAATACCGGTTTAGCTTTCTCCTGAGTCGAATCGACTCCTCCGTTCTGTTTTTCGTCTCCCAATCTCGCTTTCTCTTCTCCTCTCTCAATCCTACAAATTTTATCTGCTTTTTCTAAAACGGTAAAAAGAGAAGATAGACTGTGAATCGTTGATTTTAACAAAATGCGAGTATCTATATTATTGTTATCAGCATAACCTTTTTAACATGCAAATTATCGAAAAGGACGTGGACCAATATTATACTTGCATACAAAATAAAATTTAATTTCTATTTCTATTTAAATTTATATACAAATAATATATATGCTAATGCCAATATGTATTTTTATATAATTAAATGCATATATTCAAAATATATACGTTGTTTCCGTAACATAAAAAAATATATGCTCGGTAGAAATGGAATCTTAAAACGTAGATAAAAGTGATGTTTTTGTAACATGAGTTATGATTTTGACTAATAAAATATTTATAGGCATGGGTGCCTTTTCTTTTTAAACTGTATTCACATACTGTTTTGATCATTCACTAATGAAGGAGCCTAAAAATGGGGTTATGAAGTGTGAAGACTAAAGACAGAACGAATGAGTGGGCACTTTGGGTACGGCAACAATGATCATTTCAACAACCAAGGAAGAGTAGGAAAGAAATGGAAAATGGTAGCTTTTTTTTTTTCAGAAAACATGGGTTTAGAGGTCCAAATCGTGGCTTTACATAATCATGGATGCACATGGAAGAAATGAAGAGTTTGGTAGTGCTGTTGTTTTAAGGAAATGGAATCTAATGGAATTTTTCCTCATAAAAACAAGCAAAAAATAGTCTCATATCTCAACCAAAAACTGACCGAGAATGACATTGCTAAATAACTCATTCTTCAAATCAAATCCTCCCGCTGGTTGACCGTGACACCGTCACGTTCGCGCCCATGCTTTAGTTACTTCTTAAAAATTAGAAGAAGAGAGAGAGTGGGGAAATTATGAGAAGCTCCGGTCCCCAGTAAAGTCTTGTCGGCCGTGACTCCATATTCATTTTTTGTGACTGGAATTCCTATCTTTCATCGTTTGCCACTGCTCTCCACTTCTATAAGCAGGAGTGAAGACCCCAAAACACATTGTACATTTTCCTCACTACTTCATCTCTCTCTGGAAACTCAAGAAATGTCATTGGTGGAATCCATTTTTCCGGTTTTTGCTCGTATATCTTCTTCATTCAGGTAAACCTGAGAGCGTGCTTTTTTCCATTTATTTGAGAAGTACTAGCTGCACCGTCTGCCTTCCTTCTGATCTTTCTTCTCTGCCTTCTACCTCTTTAGATAATTTTACGTGCTGTCATAACTGTTCCCGTTTGTGTTATGTATGTAGTTGATTATCTCTGTTCCCTTATAGACAGATTCTGAAACTTCCCCTGTTTGGTATTTTAGATTGAGCATGTGTGAAACCTGGTATTAATCCAAAATGGGGAAACCCTACAGAGTGAAGGAAACTGTTGAGTGACGCAGCAGGAGATTACCCCTGCCTTTGCAGCCTTTTTTACTATGCCTTCTCGCATGTCATACTTGAGTGATAACTCTGCAACCTTTACTACTATGTCTTCTCACATGTCATACTTGATAACGCCCAGAGCCTGAATTGCTTCAAAAGCTTCTATTGCATTTTTTTCTGCCTTTAAAAGCTGAACTTCAGTGTCTTCAGTGGGAATTCTAGCAGTTCTTAGAATCCGACACCAAGAGGCCTCAACCAATGCAGCTCTT